>RJWT010008828.1:0-25804 GCA_004365215.1 Cuniculus paca | reverse complement strand
GTGTAGACAGCCCCGAGTTCTCAGTACTGTTTGATGTCAAGGTGTTTTCTTCTCCTTTGTGCCTGCTCATCCCCCCATCCTCATCCATTAATATGTGTGTTGTGATCGATTCCTTTCAGAAACGCATTCTAAAGCTGGTCCTCTCCTGCAAAGCAAGCTGAGTTTTTGAGTTTCTAAGAGTACACAGGTAGTGAAATCAACTGACAGCCATAGCTCTGTGTGGGTCCATTTATTTATTTATTTTTACCATTTTTCTTTTTTTTTTTTAATTTTTATTTTAAAGATAGTAAAACCCAAAAAAACAAAACAGAATAAATCCAGTCAAAACACAGCAGTGAAATTGGTACAGAATATCAAAGCAGGGTAATGGGAAAACAACAATGGCTACTATAGTGTATCTTGTTATCTTCACAGTAGTTTTCCATTCTATCAGTTATAGCAAAATCAGACCAAAACAAAACAGAATAAAACCAATCAAAATAGAATATTGAGTAAAGAAAAAAAATTAATAAAACAGTGAGAACATTATTAGACTTTAAAAACAAGACAGAAAAAAGAAAAAAAACCCTCCATATCTACCATATTGCATACCATTATCCTTCCTATCCATGCTCAGACTGTCAACCCCATGCCTGTAAATTCAACCTAACAATACAATCCTTCAGGTGCTTTTTGTACCTCAGTTGCTATTAGCTCAGGTTGACCTCCAAACCAGGTGGTGGCTTATGGGGTGTGAGGGTTTGGTGATTTTCAGTCTGCATGCTGGTAGGCTTACAGGAGACACTGACTTCTTTCTCTTCCTGGGTCCCACATGGTCTGCACACCTTATCAGAAAGGCTGGCTAGTTGGACCCTTGATCAGCTCTTCCCAGTACCAGCATGGCTGACTCTCAGGAGTTTCTGGCTTTTCCTTGTCTTCCTGGGTTCCGCACGATCTGCACGGCTTACCAGGAAGGCTGGCTAGTTGGATCCATGATTGGCTCCTCACGGTCCCAGCATGGCTGACTCTCGGGAGTTTCTCGGGTCCATTTATTTAAACCTTCATTTCCAGTAGGAAATAGGGATTCACTCTCCCACGTGTCCCCCAGGTGTGGATGAGGAATAGGCAAACCATGTCCTGCAGGCCACAGTCAGCCTGCTGCCAGTTTTGTATGGCTTGCAAGTTGCTAATGGTGTTGAGGTTTTTAAATGATGAAAAAAATAATATATATATATATAGATACACATTTTGTGACGTGTGAAATTCAAGTCTCAGTGTCCATAAACAGAGTGTTATGGACATGCAGCCTTGCATGCATTTTCCACTGCTGCCTGTAGCAGGTTCAGGCTGCAGGAGGGGCGTGAGGAGCTGAGACGGGTTGGTCTGCAGAGCCCACCTTTGTTCCTCACGTAGTGACTCTGGCTGTTTCCTGGGAGATTTCACGACCTTGTCTTACACCATTTTGGCATCAGCCAGACATTGCTCTCTGGGACGTTTGTATTGTTTTTTGTATTCATGTTAAATAATTGTAATATAAATAATAGCATCATTTCACATTCTCTTTGGTTTTCCAAATACTGAGCTATTAAAGTCAAAGGAAATAAACAAGATTAGGAATTTTTTCTAAATTTGTGTCTGTTGAAAGAGAATTGCAGTTTTCTTTTTCATTTAGCACCCAATCTTCCTTGCACTACTGTGTTCTAGTAAGTCAGGAGCCCATCCGCTGACTTTAGAGATGGTGACAGAGACTAAAGTTTTCACCCTAAGTTTTAACTTTTTACCTTTTCCGTGCCCTTTTGAAGTCAGTGTTCCAGTGTTTTAAATCAAATGTTGCAGAACTTGTTTCTCTGTATTTTCATGTATGAGGGTATTTTTAACCACAGTTTAAAAAATTTAAATACACGCTGGAGCTTTGTGCCGAACTGATAGCTACTCTTAGGCAGTGATGCTACCTCTGAAAATGTATATTTAGGACAAATAAATACCAAATGCCATTTAAACATTTGTGTTTAAAGTCAGCATTTATGTAATGGGAGATTAGACTTTTGCAGCTAGCATTGAACTATAGCAATTTTTTCAACTGTGGAACTATTCCAAGCCAGCCCACCTCCTTCCCTCCCCTCCTGCCTCCTTTCCTCCCTCCCTCTTTTCCTTCCTCCTTCCCACCTTCCTTTCCTTCTTCTTTCCCCAGGGCCTTCACACTGAGCTATATTTTAAACCTGTTTTTTAATTTCTTATTTCGAGGCAGGGTCTTGCTAAGCTAGTAAATTGCCCAAGCTGGGTTTGAACTTGGAATCCTCCTGCCTCAGCCTCCCAAAGTGCTGGGATTATAGGTGAGCACCACCATGCTGGGCTCCTACTCTGCTTGTTATTGGTAAGTGTGCAGTTCACTTCATATCAATCGATTTTCCCCGTTAGCAGTAGGGAAACTTGTAAACGTCATCATAGAGGTTACTACCTTGAGCACAGATACCTGTGTTAAGAATCTAAAGAATATCTGGAATGCTTTGTTAGCACTGCTGCGCTCCCCCTCCAGATACTACAGCAAATTGTGTAATTATCCCACATATTACGCGTGGATTCCAGAATGTTTCAATGTGAAAATACCTGCCTACTTTGATAGTGGCCGATGTAGTTTTAGTTTGTTACTGGGTTATATTTGCATCTCACTACTCCTGTTCTGCAGAATTAATGTTTAAAATGTTCCACGGCTTATGTGTGAAAAAGGCAACCCTGTTTCATGAAAAAGAGAATGAATTAGATAATAAACTTGTCCATAGTCTTAAAAATGTGAAGGTAGCCAGGTGTGGTGGCACACACCTGTAATCCCAGCACTCGGGAGGCTGAGACAGGAAGATTATTGTGAGTTTGAGACCAGCCCAGGCTACTAAGTGAGCTCAAGGCCAGCCTGAACTGCATAGTGAGACCCTGTCTCAAAAAACCACACACACACACACAAAAGTGAAGGTAGCTTATAGCATAGGTATTTGGTATTGATAGAGTTGATATTTATGTGCCACACCGTCCTCTTAGGATATCAGAGCTCTAGGAAAACTGCCATGAAGTGAATTTGGGTCCTAAGGCTGCGAAAAGAGAATGCTATCTGTTCCCATGCAGGCAGCGTGGCTCATGGTTCTAGAAGGCTCGCATTGCCCTCTGTGTCTCCAGTTACCTTTTGGGAGTGGCAGATTGCTTGTCTTCTAGGCCACGCTGAGATGAAGGCTTGAGTCATGTCCCCAGGTGCTGAAGGACAGGCAGAGACGAAAGTGTCAGGTAGAGAAATGGAAAGTGCCAGGCACACCAGCCCTGCGCACACTGGGTATGAGGTCTGTGACAACCCAGAAAATAGAAAAATGACTGCATAGATTTGTTTAGCCTTGGCCACGCATTTGGGAAAGATGATAGACTGACACACAAAGTAATTGGAGTTTTCTCTCTGGGTGCGTTTATCAGGCTTATTTTCCTCGTGATTGGGAAGTCTTCCCTATTTAGTCACACTTCAGGGCTCATACAGGTTTTAGTGAGTAATGGAGGGAAAAAGACTGAGCTTGAAAAGATTTTTTTCCCCCGCCTTAAATTTCAGCATGTATCCAGTGAGAAAAATTTCTGGCACAGAATATCCAGACAGTTGTCTAATTATCTCATTCATTCTTCAATCAGTCAGCGTTCTGCAAATATTTATTAAACACCTGCGATGTGCCAGGCATTGTTATAGATGCTTGGAATTCCATGCTGAGTGAAACAAATAAAGATGCCTTCCCCAGAGGACCTTCCGTCCTCAGTCTGATTGGACTGTTCCTGGATGGGTAAGATATCACATGGCATCAGCCCTGTTTGCCCTCATTTATTAATGAGGTGGTGAATATTTAAAAAGTAATCCAATATGCAGTTCGTCAGACTTAACAAACAAAAGCATCAGATTTGACTTTCCTGTCTGCTTTGTCCCTTAAAATGGTCCAACAAAACGAGCGAAGGTAAGAAAACGCCTGAATCGCAAGCAAGCGGCAGTGCAGCGCTTTGCGGTCAGTCTGTCTCGTAAGACTGGGTGATCCCACACACAGAAATGACACTCAGCCCCGGACACAGCTGGCTTCTTTGCTTTAGATCATTTGTTCTCACAGTGCTTCTGCGAGACTGGGTGGCATTATCTAGGTTTTACACGGGGGGCGATTGAGGTTCAACGAAATAAAACTTGACCCAGCTTATCAGTGAGAAAAGCAGCCTCCACTCCGCTCTTCCGAGCCCCCTTGGGTGTCCTTCTTGTGTGTTCACCTGCAGGAGTGGAGAGGGTACCGGAAGTCTTTCCTCCTGAGGGTCCTCTGCCTGGACCCTCTGGCTGGGAACGTGAGGGTCGCCCGCTGTGGGCCGTGTGCGCCCCCTGCCCGCTCAGCTGCTGCTCCTCACCTTTGTGCTGGTTGACCGTGGCCACGTTCCCAGTTGCTGTCTCCTCCCCTGTAACGTGTTAGTAATACAGTCCGCCCTCTGCTTCCGGAAGTTCCACACCCATTGATTCGACCCACTGAACCCTACCTTACTGCACTTAGGCAGCCTGTTTTCTTGTCATTGTCCCCTAAACAATGCAGTGCGACCGTGGCAGTTTGCATAACATTTGCACTGCACAGATCATCGTGAGTCACCTAGTGATGATTGCATGTGGGCAGGAGGATGCGATGCATTTCTTGGAACAACCACCCGGAGCTTGTCCGTGGCCCCTCCCTTCCTGGTTCCACTCGTGGAGGAGCAGGAGCTGGGCTGGGAGCCGGAGCTGGCGAGGTGGATGCCACGCGCTGTGGAGGTCTTGGCGATGGGTCACAGTGCACAGCAGTTAGCACTCAGAGTCTGCGTCTGATTCGGGGTTCTCCCCGTTGAAAGGATTGTAGCGTGGCACCGTCATTGACATCCATCTCTCCGGCTTCTGTCCCCTTGCTGGCAACAGCCTTGTGCCATTAAATCCCAGCCCCGCTTCCCTGGACCCAGCCCCGGGCAGCCGTGGTCCTGCTTTCTTTCTCTCGGAAGGTGACCATTCCGAAGTAACTCTTTCTAGAAAGCATTCAATTTTTAATTTTTAACTCTTTCACGGGGGCCAACACCAGCCATCATATTATATATACCTGGGTCCTTATTTTACTAGTTTATATTTAGCGTTCAACAAATGTTTTCCTTTAAATTTCTTCGAAATTCCTATCTTGGCTGTCAGGAAACTTAGAAAAAGAGTAGTGGCGAGCTATACTTTAAATACCTGCTAAACATCTACAAATCAGTCTTTGTGTATACATATGTGTTTAATAGTTTCTTTCTTGCTTAATTTCCTGTAAAATTGCACAAGATGACGCTGGGAGAGTCACGTAAAGCCGAGCAATAGAATACACAGGGGATTGCGACAGACGTCACAGGCCTCCGGGGGAGGGCAAGGGGGTGGGGGTTTTCGAGGTGAGCCCCAGAGCGGGGGGCAGTGGTCAGCACTCAGGTCCCTCAGGTGCTGCGTACTGGGCTTCACAGTGCAGGATGCTGGCAGGGGAGAGCCCACTTTCTAGTGCAGTCAGGAAGGGGCTTGGAACCAGGGACAAGGCCTCTATCTTCCAGGCTCGCATCTCTTTCAGAATGGTGGAGGGCATGGTGGGTGGGGATGGCCACTAGGAAAATAATTTCTCTGAAGACTGGACAGCTCCAGCCTGGGGTAGCCGTTCCTCCTGTGTCCTGGGCAATTGCCCAGTGGCTGGGGGTTGGGAGCTTTGCGGTCGGGCTGGTGCTATCCCAGCTCCTGGGTCCTGCAGGCACATTGAGCAGGTGCGGGAAGCCCCCAGAAGGCCTTCAGCGCTTTCCACGGTCCAAGAACCAAAGAGCTGAATACATGTGGTTCCCTTAGTACTGGTCCTGCATGTGGCACAGCTCGGGGCACTGGCCATGCCGTGCCGGGCCAGGACCCAGGCTTCCAGGCCTTGGAGACATGGAGGAGGTGGGGTTGATGGGCCCTCTGGTGGTGGCCGGCGATGGGCGAGGGTTGGCAGAGGGCTTCTGGGAGGAGGTGGCTTCCAGGAGAGAGAGCACGGGGGGACAAGGGGTGAGGGTGGCGCAGGAGGAGCATTAGACAGAAGAGCACTGAGGCAGAGCGGGCAGGTGACTCGCAGGGTCACCAGCCGTCCTTGAGGGACAGAGAAACCGGGAGGGGCTGGCACAGAGAGTGGGCAGCTGGCAGAGCCTCGGCAGGGTGGGAGTCGGGCTGGTCTGACTTGATTTCTGGCACAGGGAGCAGAAAAAAAAAAACCACCTTTGAGTATATGAGGAGTGAGTTCTAAAGTTTTGATCAAGAGTGTCTGATGAAAAGATGTAGTAAGTAAATCTGATGAGTAAATAAGTATCAGAGAAGTAAGTGCGTGGCTGTGTTGGAGGATGCCCGCGTTTTTAGGCGCCTGCGTGCTGAAGTTTTAAGGTAGGAATTTGGGTGTCTGTGCATCAGTGAGGGAGCGGGTCAGTGTGTTCAGGAGCCCCAGCAGGCTTGCCCAGGTGCTTAAGATTGAGTTAAAGATGCCGAAGTGCAGGTGAGGTGCACAGAAGGCAGCCTTGCACCCTTTCAACGTCTCTGTACTCTTGAATCCAAGCAAAATTTGCAGTGTAAATGTGGGGAACGAAAGATAGACTCCTGGGGTCTTTTGACTGCCTGGCCAGGGCGATTTTTATGTCCTGATACATTTTACAAATGCCACACTGTCAGATTGCATTGACAAATTTTATATTTCGGAAACCCCATTGCACCACGGCTTCTGTTTCTGAGCATTTCCTGATGCTCCTTGGAGCCTGTGGGCTTGTGTAACACCAGTGTGGAGTGACTAACTTCAGGGATGTAATTTTTGGACTTTCTAAAATGGGACAGATACTTCATGCTGTGGTTTTATGCCTCACTGGATGGCTCGAGTGTAAAGATCTCTACCCTACTGGAAGGTATGTTGGTGGTTAAGTAGAACTTTGAAAGAAGGCACGTAAGGAATTATTAAATTTTATTTTTAGATACATTCTTGCATCCATTTATAGTCTGTCCATCACACAGGGCTGCATTTAGAAAAAAAATTCACATGGGATTTCTTGGCAAATGCCAGTAAATGATTGTGCAGATCATTATTTTAAATAAGTGGACTTTAATGCCTAGTTGAACCAATACTTTATTCTACGAGCTTGTGACAAATTATATCTTAATGAGATATTTCAATGCTTAAGTGGTTGAGAAAGAAGTAAATATGGCTATTTAATTAATTGTCTACTGGACAGTTGTGATGCCATGTCTGGTGGGCAGACAGTGCCAGACACCTGATCATGCAGCAGTATGCGTCTGAATCCGGGTTGGGGCAGCGCGGTAATACAGTGGCACTTTTAGGGAAGACAGGACTGCAGATGACTGGTCCTTAGATGTGAGCTTTAAATTTCCCGACACAAGGTTGTTTCTGAATTGTGTTATTTACCTGGTTCCTTCTAAGGAACTTGAAACCAGTACGTGGTATATTTTGTTACTCATAGCAAATGTATGAACTATTGAAATCCCTGCTGTGAGACATAGGCTGGATTTAGCCCAGTGCTTTTTAAAGTAAATGTATGTGAGCGGGACTCTTGCAAGTAATCCTGGGAAACTGTGGAACCTTCTTGTGTCCATTCCTAGCATGAGGCTTGCTGGTCTCATCTCTGTCAAGTTGAAGACACTTCCTGTTCAGCACAGACCTTGTGCAAATGCAGGCATCTCCCTGACTGGGCCCTGAAAACTAAACATCTCTCCCTTGCCACCCGTGGGCCTGGCTTGCTTTCAAGTGACAGGTGGCAATTTGCCAGTAGGTCAGCAACTGAGCCGATGACAAGTGACCTCTCTGGCACTGCAATCATGCTTGTTATTTGGAAAACAAAATGATACAGTGTGCAGTTTTCGGCAGGAAGGCCATTGGGTCTTTCTGCCGTTGACATCTGAATTTGTTACTTGGGCTGGGTGAGTGGGTTCAGACAGGAATATGAATTCATTTGAGTTGATCTGGGTCTTGCTCGTGTAAAAAAAAGTGTGAGGTGTTTGTTGATGGACCAAATTATGAGAAACGATTGGTTTTAGACTCTGGTCAAATTGGGTCTCTCTGAGTGCCCATTTACACAGTGGCAGCAGATTCTAGCTTGGCAAACATTCACTGAAATGTAGCTTCTTTACTCTGGCTGTTTCTCAGCAGTTTTCTGGGGGAGAAAGTCCGAGTTTAAGCCACTAAGTTTGTGCATGTCACACTGAATCGTGTCTCTCTGCACATTTGCACCGATGTGTGCTGTGAGGCCTTGAAGTGGAATCAGTAATGCTTCTGGAAGAGGCCGGGAAGAGGTGGGAGCTGTCACCGAACACAGCCCTAGTGACAGTGAGTGAGCTGGGTGACAGCCTCCAGTCTGCACCCGTACACTCGGAGGGCGATGGTGCGCCCCGGGGCCTGTGATTTCCACGTGGTGGGTGAAGTGCACGGAGGCAGTCTGCTCGACTTTCCTGGCAGCTCCTGTAGCCCTGGGACCCCTCATACTCGGTGCTTTCTCCCTGCCTTGGCCACGCGGGAGCACTGAGATGCTTTGAACCTGGGTGCTGGCTGTGGTTGGGCATCCCCTCAAGGCTCAGGGGCTATTCCACCCCTGGCCTTCTGCACGACGGTGCTCTGAGGTGTTGCCTGGGTGTCCCAGGGTGGCCTCAGGGACCTGTTAAGTCACAGGTGGGTGGGGAGCCATGCTGGGACGAATGACCTGGAACGAGAAGGCAGAGCAGGCAGAGCAGACAGGTGCCCTTGATCTCGCCAGGTGCGGCTGCACGAAGGTAATTACTGACTGCAGGCCCCAGGCCCCTGACCTTCCCAGCCCCCTGCACTGTAGGAAATAGACATCTCTGTAAACTTCCTACTCTGTGCTATGCTGCTGTAGCGACAGAACATGGGCCAAGAGAGTTCCTGCGTGACATAGGTGTAGAGGTGACTTCCCCTGCTGTCCACGCGCACCCTCAGGCCGCAGTGAGGAGTAATCGTCCTTGGATTAGGTCACTGAGAGTGTGGGCTTCTTTGGGACTGCTTCTTGGACTCTTCGGTCTCAGGGCCCTTCAGGGATGTAGCTCAAGGTAGAGGTCCTGGGTTCAATCCCTGGAACTTCCAAAAAAAAGAAAAAGTTTTAGACTATCCAAAAAGCTTTTGTTTATGTGGGTAATATTAATTGATACTTTCAGGATTAGAAATTAAAACCGAGAAGTTTTAAAAGCCCAAGAATTCATAACCATCCATTCCACTAGCAGTTGAGAATGAATTGAGAATAATAAAGTGAGATATTTATTATGGTCGTTATTATTAAAATCTTGATCAGTTTTGATCTTATGACCTCCCTAAAAGGATTCAGATTTCTGGGGGTCCCTGGAAGACACTTTGAGAACTACTGAACTTAGTCCCTTACAAGTGATGTCCTTACTTCGGTGATTATATCTAGAGGCTTGGAGGAATCAGGAAGGAATACACAGAAGAGTAAAAGATTTTGGAAGCATCACGAAAAGGAAACCCCTTTATGATGCTATGGTTCATATTTTTCTGTTTGAATAAATACAGTATTGTTCATTCCTTTTACTGAGAGATAGTCCCTCTTTATACTAAAAAACGCCCATTTCACTACAGTAGCAAATGAAATGATATGCACAGAATGACACTGCATAATGCCACATAACTGTCTGTGAGTGTTATTAATTCTCTGAAGATTGAGTTTGTGAAATCTATGCTCTAGAAAAATTTGAAAGTAGGATTAATATTCATATACTTAAAATTGAGTTTGGGATTTCTGAGGGGTGGAGGGTGGGATAAAGTGAATTCCTCAAACTTACATTTGAGTGAGCCCGTCTAAATTCATTCAGTGGGGCTGCTTCTGAGGTCTAGAGCGGAGGAACTGTCATATGTATTGGCATGATGGAATCATTTCAGCTCCTTTTATTATGAAATGTAGAGTGACAAAATGATATAACACCGACTAAATACCTTTCAGGGAGACTTGGAAACGGCGCTTGATGGAAATTACCTATGAATCGATAACGTACCCCATAAGTGAATTTACAGTCTCCCGTCAGTAGAGTGATTATGTAAGGCAACACATTCATTTCCAAAGAGGAAGATATGAGAGCTAACAGGGTTTGCTAATATTTAAAAAGCATGACAGATAAACATTGTCTGAATTTTATGTTAATGTAGCTACAAAAAGTTTCCCAGGGGACTCTGGTGATCTTTATAGATTTGTCCAGCTATTGTAGCTAATATTAAAGCTTGAGGAAGAAGAGAGAAGTGGACTACCTTTCCAGTGTTTTGATTGCTTTTTTAAAAAGTACATACTCATGAAGTACCTACCATGGCCAGGCACTGCTTTTGCGTCCTATGAGATAAAAAATTTCTTGAAGGACTTACAAGACCTCTCAGGTCAACATAGGAAGCCATTGCTTGATTGGACGGAGGAGCGAATGTTAATATAGATTCATGCAGTGATGGGAAGGAAAAATTAAATTCATGGAGTGGCCTAGGCTTGCTAAGGATGCATTTCACATGGCCTGTGAAGCCTGGGGCTGGCTGCAGCGAGGGCTTGCTCCCCGGAGGCCTGAGCAGGCGGAGAGCACTGGAAATAGAGTTGGCCTAAGAAGCTCAGGAGGTGAAATCAAGAAAGCCAGAGTTGCCACGTGCCCATTTGCTGGCGCTGCTACCTGGCGGTCACGGGATGCTGAAGGTTCGTCATTGTCCTGGTGAAGTGTAGTGGCGGCATCACCCCCTTGGAGAGCCTGGATGTCTTCAGGAAATGTCTCTGTTTCCTGCATTGCTGACCCTGACACTGTTTCTCTTCAGCCTTTCTGTGACGATAGTCAGAGCTCTTACACATTGTTACTCCTGGGTTTGGATGACTTTGTCTTTTCTTTAATTTCTCTAATAGATTTTGGTTAAGCCAGAAGCCCTGTCATGTCTTCTATCCGGGGTAATTCCTATGTTGCCCAGCAGGTGGAGACACGCAATTCGGGCTCTGTTACGGGGGCCACTGCGGCCAGCCCCTGGTGTCCTCCTTGGCTCCAGGTGTTAAGAATGGGCAAACAACTGTGCCCTTCTGCCCTTTTTCTTCTCTACCTTTGACCGATTAAGAGTCTTATTTATTCCTACATTGCATAAGGTCTTTGTCCTCAAGTGACCTTCCCCAGTAGACGAGAACAACATTGACTTTAATGACCCTGTCGGTGGCAGAGAGCCCTCTGAGCTCCAGGGCACCAGACGGAAACCCCATGGAAGCCTCCCCAGGCCACATCCTGCCAGGCTTTGGTTGAGAGTGAACCCCAGAAGTCAGACCTGTTTGCGGGCAGCAGGGTAAATGTTGCCGAGATTTCTGGGCTCATCATGGGAGCAGAGAGAGAGAGACTCCCCTCACTTGTGCCATTGCAGACCCACCCACAGAGAAAAAGGAATTTTACAGCAGTTGGTTTCAAGGTCTTTTGATCCAGGTGAATTCTTTTGTTCCCCCTGTTTCCCTTATATTTAATTCAAGTGCATTAAAGAGTTCTCTAAGATCCCGCTTTTGACAACCCAGTGAAAGGTTTCAATAATAGTAATAGTTAGGAAGCCCTTCAGAGCCCTGCCTTTGTTGCGCCTTTCTTACTGTTTACACCAGTCACCTAGGAAGAACTACTGGTTTTCAGATTCTTAAACCTAGTACTTGCTACGCTAATGAGCTTTCCTCCAGAAAGTTTAAAAAGGACAGAAAACCACCATTCTAAGGAAAGTCATGAGAATAGCAGCAAACTCTTTAAAACTGGACATGAATGTTGGTTAAAAAAATAACTAACACACACACACACACACACACACACACACACACCTCACTAACCAAACCAATACATAAAACATGAATTGTAACCGGTGGGATTACACTTTAAGGGAGCTTGTAGTTTGTTTTTTATTATAAGACTTTTTGTATAATTTGAAGACTCAATTTGCAGATGTGTTTTGTTACGAGCTAAATTGTGAGTTACATTCATGCCAGACATATTCATTTACCTCCTAAGTCTTCATAAAAGCAATGAAATGGTCATTCCGTAAATGTTTCCAGAAGGTCTAGGAACAGTAGCTCAGTGGTAGAGCACTTGCCTAGTGTACTTAAGGTCCACCCCCCAAATCCATAAAATAATGTTTTGAGAATTAGCTTTATGATGCTTTGATACGAATAAAAGTCAGTGAAGATTAATCCATAACTACTAGGGCTCAGACCATTAGATCTTTCCCTAAGCTATATATTATTAAACCAGACTCTAAGATTTCTATAAAACATTCGCCTACCTTAACTCTAATAATTTCCCAGATATAGTAAAGATATATGAACATGTATTGCTACTTAATTCAGTAAAGCAAATATCATTGAATAAATGTCAGCTTTTCCAGAGAAATCACTGCATATGACCTCTCCGAATAATATATTTATCAAAAAATCAATACTGAAAGTAAACAGATTTTTAATGTCTCTGAAGGATCTTCCTAATAAACCAAAATGCCAGCCCATAATTTAGAGCTCCTGATAGCAGTAGGTATTTATAGGTGACATCATCATAATTTTGAAGATTACTCTTTATCGTGGCTGTGTGCTACATCTAATTCAGTTTTCACCTTGGGCTTGAGAGAAGTGATTTATCGTGGAGGCAAATAAAGAGTATTTTGGGTCCTCTTTGCCGAAATTCAACCTTAGAGGATATAGTGCCCCTGACTGCTGGCTCCGCCCCTTCCCTTCTCACTCCTCCCCGTTCCCTTCTACTCCTCTCCCTCTCCCCTTCCCTTCCCTTCCCTTCCCTGCTGTGCGGCTCTGTTCCCTGCTGGGTGCTCTTCCTGCCCTCTCTTCTGAAAACATCTGTGCTCAGCTTCCTGGGACTTGGATCTCTCTTTCTGCAGGACTGTAATTCTCAAACTTTTTTTAATCCACTGATTATATGATTGGTAAAGAATTTTTAAAAGTCAATGACAAATTTCAAAGTAATTTTCAAAAAGTGGTATTTTTAGATTGGCAAAAATAAAATGGTTTCTTACCAGTAAGAGAATTTTTTTTTGTTGTACTGGGGATTGAATATAGGGTCTCACTCTGGTTAGGGGAGCACTCTGCCACCCAGCTACATTTCCAGCCCTTTTAAAATATTTTTATTGAGAGAGGCTCTCTTTAAGTTGCCCAGGCTAGCATTGAACTTGAGCTCTTCCTGACACAGCCTCCAGAGTAAATGGAATTGCAGATATATGCTTCTGTGCCCAGTTAATTATGTATAAAAGTGTTTTTTTATCAAGTTGTCTATGTAATTGGCCCTTCAGACTTCTTCCTACACACTGTACAAGGACAAAATCAAGAATGTCCCACATTTTAAACCTGGAATTTTGGATGTTTCAATGTGGAGAAAATGGAGTCTCAGATCACAATTTGGTTGTTCCTACTCTTTAATTAGGCTCTGTAATATGCCTAACATATTGCATATTTGTTAAGAATGCCCTGACCTTACTATCTCCAATTATATGACTACAACCACATTCAAGTCACTTCTGTGAGCCTCAGTGTCTTCATTTATAAGACGGAGAGAACATGATGCTCACGTCATAATGTTATTATTAGAATAAAATGAGAAAATGTGTGCAGAGTTGAGCACAATGTCTGATACATAATCTAATTAGTCATTTTATTGTATGGACCATATTTTAAATGTAGATCAAAATCAGGAGCATTTTACTTATGTTTTCTCTAATGAGTTTTGTGTTACTTTCCTTCCAAATGACATTGAGACCCAGGATCCATAACTGAGTCAATTTATTGTATTTGGCATGAGGTAGGGATCTAAATTCATTTATTTGTTCTACAAGTGGATATCCAGTAGTAACAGCCTCATTTATTGAAAACACCACCTATTGAGGAAAAACTGTGTTCTGCCCACCTCCATGATCCAACGTAACCATATTTAAAGATAGGATCTTGAAAGAGGTGATTAAGTTAAAATGAAGCCTTCGGGCTTGGGCTTAATCCAATGTGGCCAGTGTCCTTACAAGAAGAGGCCCCCCGAGGATGCATGCACACAGGGGAGAGGCTATGTGTGGACCCTGTGAGAAAGGGACCTCATGAGAAATCAATCCTGCTGGCACCTGACCTCCAGCTTTCAGTATTCAACTCTGAGAAAACATATTTCTTCCTCCATGCATAGAGTGTCAATAATGTAGTTATTTGCCTAAAATGTGGTATTCCTCCCCTTCCTGTTTTATCTAACAGTGAGTGGGGTTTTAAGCTTAAGATGCTAAATTCCACTGAGTGCTGTTACGGAGTGAGGGTGGGGGGTTAGAGGACCTGAAGTCCTGAGCCTCACACGTACCTTTGGACATTATCTCCAAGGAGATAACCTTTAGGCACAAAGACATTCGCACATGATTGACAGTAAAATGTGTGCATTACACAGCCAAGTCTGTGCTTCACTGCTAGATCACACTGCTTCTAGCATACCATGAATTAATATTTTTAGTTTATTACATTGTAAATAGCATGACTACCTTGCGTTGCCATTTTTGACTGCTTAAATTGCTAATATGCTAGACTTTGAAAATAATTCTGTTGAAAAATCATATCTTGGCATCTCTTCATTTTTTAATGTGCCAGGGACCTCAAAATAGCATTGGCATGGGACTTTCTGACCCTGAGTTGCCCCTGCCAACTGTTCCCTGGGAATAAATCGGGGTGTGGAGGAGCGGCCAGGTGCACCACTGATCTCCCTGGACGGAATTCTGGCCAGAGCTTCAGTACCACTGACACCAGAGGGTTTGTCTCGGGCTACATTGTGCCTACAAAACCACCCTGGAATGCATTGGAAAAGTGCTCTTCTGTCCAAAGACCTAAGCAGTCTCCCTGCGACCTTCAGGTCCACTAATAGCTCTTCACTGACCGAAGTCAGTGGCTTATCTACTGGCCAGTATTGTGGGTAGTAATTGTTCTCCATCCAATGCCTTTGACTTTCTACTGCTGTTGTATTTTGGTGTTAGACTGGTGGCCTGCAGTGTCGTTTGATGTGGGAACCCTGCCAGCAGACTCCTCTGCTTTCCCCCTGAGCATTATAATGTGGTTCATCAACCTTGCAGCTGGTTTTAAGAGCTCCTCAAAATGTGATTTGTAATTTTTTTTCCCTTTGAGAACAATTTTGAATGGTGCCTCTGTAATTCAAGATTCTTCTCTTTCTTTCCTGACAGCATTTATCAGGTGGGTAGAGGAAATTAACATTCTCGTTGTGGAGAAACCATGTAAGGATTTGGATTTCCCCAGAGATGCCTGGGGCAGATTTTTTGGTGATACCAGCAGTTATGAAAATTTGACGATGCCCCGCTTCCTGACGACTTGAGGCAAATGCTTTGCGGGTCAAGTCACAGTGGTCTTTGGGTCTTCATCATCTATCTGCCTTCCTTTGTTTTTTGCCAGACTTATGATCACATCATTCCTCTGGACTTTGCACTGTGCACTTGCATTGTAGGTTTTGTTCACAAACATTGTTAATTTGAACTATGAAGTTCATTACTGTTTCTGTTACTGCTTTTCATTTTAATCCACCATTTTGGAAACATGGACTCACTTTGGTGAATTTAGATCAAACTGCCGTACAACAGCAAGATCGTAGACTTAACAGCTGTGATTCATAACAAGCAGATGATGGAAACACATGAATCCCCGTAACCTGGTGGCTTGGTGACCTACAGAGAGGAGCTGGGTCAGTGCTCGTGTATGGTGGATGTCCCTTGTCCTCACTCAGGTTGTGAGAAGTGCTGCATATCACATGGCAGTCCCTTGACTTCGAGTTTTGAGAAAAGAAAGCACATATGTGCATAACTTAAGATTAATCGAAAAGGATTGCATAACTGTGCGTATTTAGCCCCTGCGGGCAGAAGGGCGTGGGCACACTTGTTACCCTGCCTTTGCTTGAGCCACCTCAGCCAGAGAGAAAGAGTTCCTGTCACCCCCACAGTGGGTATCAGCAGGGGACAGCATCGTCACCCACCCAAAGGCGTGTCCCTGATACTCTGGGCTGTTCCCAGGAGATGCAGGAGGTAGACCGACGTGTTGCCCCTTCCAGGGCTAAATGGCTATGGTTGTTTCATTTTGGTGTAGTCCAGCAACTCTATGCAGACAGATACAGCTTTAGGCCAAAGCTAAGGGTCTTCTGGTGTCCATCATTCAGGATGACCCTTGTCACGTGATGTACTGAGCCCTGAGCTCAGACCCCAAGGGTGATTTTCTTGTCATTTTTTTTCTGTGTTATGGTGGAGAGCTCAGTGTGTTTGGAAGGGGGTTGGATCAGGTGAGCTTATCACTGACCCACTGTTAGGAGGCGAGGCCTGGTTGGGGGAGACAGTCACTGGGGGCTTGAACTGCAGGAGTTTATCTCCCTCCTCAGCTCTGTCCTTGAGCTCTCTCTCTGCTTCCTCTCCACCGTGCCGTGAGCAGCTCTCCTCTGCCAGACCCCTGTGCCAAGCTATCCTGCCTGGGAGCCAGCTGACTATGGGCTGGTACATAAGGCAGAGCAGACCTCTCCTCCTTTAAGTTGTGGATGTCGGGTATTTTGTTCCAGAGATGAGGGAAGTGACTGAGACATGCTGGATGCATGATCGTAGCACCTCTGCTAGGGGCCCAGTGCTCTTAGTTTCCTAACAGGATGGCCATGAGCATGATAATTGTTCTTGTGTTTCATCTGTGACCCACGTGCAAATGCAGTGACTTTAGCTGCCTTTTCTCTGCCGGTGCCGCCTCACCCGTGCTTTGGCGGACTATCCACTGGGGCTCGCCAGACAGAGTTCAATGTTCTGCTGTACCAGATGTCAAGGACAGAATTTCCTCTGTTGTTTTTCTGCCTTCAGTTAGTGGGTCTTCGGGGTCCCTAAAATGAAACTGGAACACTCAACAGAGTGTTGTGCTGAGTTTCCATTAGTGCAGGTGGCCTCTGCTGTCCTGGTGTACTTGCAGGTGGCTGTCTCCATGGGCCCCAGCTCCTTTGCCACTCAAGGTGCAGTCAACCTGTGAACCTTGTTTTCCTCTCCTGGGTTGACCAGATGTTTCTCTTTGTCCTCTTTGCTCCCTCTGTCTTCTGCCCAGATTTCTGTGGGGCTGATTTAATTCTGTTGCATTTAATGCTTCCAGGACTGAAGCCAGTCCTCCCTAAGAGTCAGTGCTCCTCCACCCAGAGTGGCCTCTGGACCAACGGCTTGTTTGTTTATCATTGCCTTGGCCATCTGTAATTGAAGATGACAGCATTGAAAAGAGTTAATTATGCAGCTCATCCATTGTGGCTTCCTGGGGCACTGGATGCATGGTCTTTAGGCCATGGTTTGGTATTCTGAAAGGACTTAATTGAGCATAATCCTTACTTCCTCTGGCCTCCAGATCCAAGAGAGCCCCTCCAAGGAGAATGCTCTGTGATCTCAGCACAGGCATGCCTGCCACACGGAGCCCTGGAAGCCTTTCTTTCTCCCACAGATTTGGTTGGCTGCTGTGATGTACTTGACAGTACAGAGATTTCTTTAGCCACAGTCTTGGGAGCAGCTGGCAAAGGTCAAGTTCAGGGTCTGTGGCGGCTGCTGTTGTCCCAGGAGGGCAGCTCCCCCACCTAAGGAGTTCCAGGTTTGCCCTGGACTTTGATTTTGACCTTCAGAAACCACTGTGCTGCTCTCAGGCTCTGGGGAGCCCTTGCCCATCCACAGAGGACCCTCCCGTTGTGAAAGTCATGAAAGGGTGGTCCTGTCACCTACTGGTGACCTGTACCCTAGGGTTGCTTGCCTCCTATTTGAGTGGCAGAGATGTGTTTGCGATGTGTTACATTGGCATAAAAGGAGAATTAAAGACATGCAAAGATCAGGAGTTTAAAAAAAAATACCATGCAGTTTGGTGGCATGACAATGTGAATACCCTCGACACCATGGATGGTGAAGATATGCTAACATCCTGAACCCCCGTGCTCTTAAAACGGTGAAGATAGTAAATTGTAGATGTGTGTTTTACAACAATTTTTTAAAAATCAAAAATTACCTCCCATATCTTTCAGTCTTCGCATGAGTGATGCATTAGGATACAGGAATACAGCTTTCCATCTTTTCACTATGATAGAGGATGCCTGTTCAAAGCCAGTATTCATTTAAATTTAAAAAGCTAATTTTTCTTTACCGTGATCTGGATATTTTATAGTAGTAAGAATTTACAATACAGTAATACCTTATAAAGAAACTTCATTGCTCTTTTGCTACCAGTAGGTGTCTGGTGTCTAGTTATAAATATTGAGACTATTGCTCTTCACAGTGACACTGTATTTTTTAGCAGTCTGCTAGACAGATACTTCAGTTGGAAGATGTTCAATGCTGTTTGTGTTCCATCTTTTATTGGTCAGTCTCTGGTAAATTTATTGAAAACATCTACTAGTCAAGACAGCAGTGTAGTTAAAAATTAGTACACAAGTACCCATTTTTGGTTTTGATTTATAAAATTAGTGGAGCGTGGATGAACCATAAAGTGTGGGGAGGATTTTTAATGATTCTTTTTCAAAATTGTTTTAAAAATTTTGCTTGTGTTTAAGTTAGAGAATTAACTTTTATTGTGGTAAAATATACTCGCAATGCTATGCAGCCAGCGGAACTATTTAGTTCCAGAATATTCTCATCACCCCTGAAGGAAACCTTGTACCCAATAATCACTTCTCAGTCACTTTGTGTCCCCTGACCCTGGCAGCCTCTCGTCTGTTTTCTGTCTGTGTGCATTTGCCCATTTTGCAAATTTCTTAAAAATGGAAAATGTTACTTCTGAAACAGAATTTAAATTTGTCTTCAGACTGTGGAATCTGCCTTCAATCTTTTCGTGACTATGATGGTTAAAGACTTAATGTATAAATAAGAAATATATATATATATATATATATATATATATATATATATATCTCCAGTAATCTGGGATGGTTGAGTCTCCCTGGAATATATTCATGTTAAATTACTCTACCTCCATTAAAGGAGAGCTGTAGACACAAAGTAATTGATATTTAAAACAGTTTGTAGGGCTGATACCATAGCCCAGTAATAGCATGCTTCCCTGGTGAGTTTGAGGCCCTGAATTAATAATGCAAAAAAACTAAACAAAAAAAACCAGTTTATAATATTTTCTTAAGAAAAACTCAAAATTCCAAAACTCTGTGGTGTGATTATGTTCTCCAAAAATATAGAACTGTATAGTGGTTAGAAGGATGTAACCAAAGTATTTACTAAGTATGTTAGTTTGTGGTGAATAATTTTTCCTCATCATGTTTTTCTTTACGATTTTTCTACCTGTCCTTACTTTCAGATTTATGAGAATACTGACTTAAATGAGAAACAGATTTGTTTCCTTATCAACACTCATAATTAGTGTACGACTTCATGGTATTTTGAAAACCCAAGGAAAGCATATTAATGTTCTTTTAATTGATCATCTCTGGCAAAACTTCATTACCCACACAGCTTGGAAAATACAACATTAGAGGTGCGTCGGTATTGGGTCCCCTTAGTCTGTCCACATACACTGCTGCTGAAACAAAGTCACTGAATTTTTATAGAAACATTTTGAAAGAGACATATAGATTAGCTCTTCTAATTCCCTGAAAACAGATGACTCTACCAATCAGGAAAATAAGAAACTCAGAACTCCGTAAAGTCGGTTAATTCTGCAATTATGTGACAGAGTGAATTCAGTGCTCATGCCCTATTGTGACCCTTTCCCATCCTTGTTGCAGTCCAGGAAGTTTATATTTGTAATCCCAGGAAATGCTGTTGGAATCCTGGTGAATTAATTCCAATCTACCACCTCCAGTGCAACTCATGGTGAGAATAAAGACACTAAGACATATTTACAGTTAAGGGCAACCAAGGGGCTCCTGAGTCCAGCCCAGACGAAGGTTCATGGAACAAAGGCCTCAACCCAGGGCCTAGCCTACATTTTATTAATTTGTGAAGAAGGGAGTGGCTCAAGGATGAGTGACAGTGAGAAGGGAGGAATTGCGTGAGTACTGGGAGCTGGGTTAGCTAAGAGGCCAGAAAGCACCTCTACAATATGCAGAGGCAAGTGTATGTGGAAAGACCAATCTGCATAACTCAACTGAGGTAGCATTTAATGTTTGGGAGGCTGTTGCTTCAGTTTCTGATGTGCAAACTTTTGTGCCCGGGGAAGTCATAACTTCTTATCTCAAGGCTCGAACTCAGGTGACAGCCCTGGAGTACTGGCTCTGCATCCCACTGAGCTGAACTGTTTAGGGAGACACTAAGGCAGGGAAACAGTGAGTGTCCCCTGGCTTCAAAGATGATGCCTCAGCACCTCAGCCAGCCCTGTTTACATTGCTTAGAGCCAACTGAAGGGAGAAGGAAGCAGCTTAACCTGCTCCATGCATATCAGTACATGGAGACAGGTCCATGTTTATTAGCTAAAGTGGAGGTGATTGTTCTGTATTCAAAGAGAGCTGTCCGTATGGTCTACAGTGTCCCATCCTTTTTAAGGTAAAAAAAAAAATCTCAAAAGTGATTTATACCATAGTCATAAATATGTGAAAATGATTAGATTAAAAGAAACATGGCTCTTCTTGCTGATTGAGTATGTGGTCCTTTTCCTTGTTGATGGAGAACATGTCTTTACAAAGATTTCCCTTTAAGTTGAAAGCATCATGTTAGCACAGGGCTCCCCTGTCCCTTATTTGTCTTTTAAGCTTCTAGGTATGTGTTCTCAGGTCCCGGGACAAGCCTAGTGTTCAGCAGAACTGACCTTGCCAGTCTCAGGGTCACTAACATAGAGCATGGGCTGTGCTCTAAGGGAGTCAGGGTTCACATTGCGATGTCCAGAGATGGTGATAACATACCCACCTCAGGGTTGCCGTGGTCAACACCTATGATCCAGCCGCTTCTCAAACATGTGCTGCCCTCAGACTGTGTGTGATGATTGCTCCTGTTAATTTATGTGTATTTTAGTTGCTCTGAATTCCTGAGGAAAGTGGGAGGGGAAGTATGCAGTATTTAAGGTGCCTTGGGTAGGGTCTCCTGTATTTGTGGGATCCTATGGATTTTGTTAAGTGTTTTAAAGTTGTGACATGTAGCACTCTTACAGTAAAGTGAATCAAATACGCATGCACAGATAAACAGTTGTGAGGTTGTTTTCTGGGTGACTATTATCCAAACCCAAAAAAAAGAACCCTGCCTGTGTTTAGTAAGTCCCCAGTTGTCTTTCCCCAATCATAACCTCTTTCCTCTCCCCACAAGTGAACATCTCTTGAGTTTTCTGTTAACAACCATCGTTTTATAAAAATGTTTTTGACAACTATGCACTTTAACCCAGCACGCTACAAATGCAGTCAAAAGGCCATTGGGAACACATGTGCCTGTTCCAGCACTTCTCAGACCCCAGACTGCTGGAACCTGACCGTAAACCAAGATTAGGAGTCTTACCTAGCAAGTGCTGACACCCACCAGTCAGAGCTCTCCAGCCCTTGTAAACTGCTGCTAGCACCAATGAACTCTCTTTCAAAACAACTTGCATAACCTCCTCCTTCCTCAAAAAAAAAAAAAAAAAAGCCACCCTAACCTCTTCCTGTGTTTTCCAGACACACCCCGAGGCTATTCTGAGCTGTGTCTTCCGAGTTGCAACTCTTAGTATTCCCAAATAAATCCTTTGCTTGATCCCTGGCTGTCTTTATTTCAGGCAGATACCTTGTTTTAAGCTTTATTTGTGTAGAATCCTATCCTTTCTATGAGCTTGCATCTTAGTTCTTTTCCTTGATATTTTTTAAGATTCAGGAGTGTTGTGTGGAACAGGACCTAGTTTACTTACATTCATGATGATATTCCTGATATATGTACTTTGTCACCTTCATCTGTTCTCTTCTACTGGATGTTTGGATTACCGCCGTGAAGGGTCTCGGATGTGCACCCTACTGGGCCTAACCTGACCAACTGCAGTTGAAGATACAGGTTGTGTAACTTGTACTTCATTTGTGGTGTAAGAAAACTTTTCCTGAGATGTTTGCACTAATTTACAGTCCCAGTAACAGTGGATGAGAGAATGGCTCTTGTCCTACACCATTCTAATGCTGGGTATTATCAATTTAAATTACCAAGTGGAGAGGTATGCAGTATAATCTCATCATGACTGGAAATTATATTTTTTCCTTACTAACAATTAAATGGAGCATAATTTCATGGCCACCGGGGTTTCTCTTTTGTGAAAGTCTGTTTTCATCAGTTTGTACTAATTCTTTACATACTGCTTGTAAGTCCTTTGTTACTTGTTTCTTAACTGCCTTCTCCCATTCTGCCTTATGGTTTTTACTGTTTGCATGATATGTTAGTGAATAAAAAAATCTCATTTTAGTCAAATTATTAATCTTTTATATTATAGTGAGTTTTGCATATTATATGAGAAATCTTTCTGTTCACCAAGGTTTAGATGATATTATTCTGTATTACACTATAGAATCTTTATATATCTTTTATATTTTGCTGTCTACTTAGACGTTTTGTACCTGATGTGAAATAAGTGTTAGTCTTTTTCTCTCCCTTCCTTCTGTCTGTTTTTTTCCCTCCCTTTCCTCTTTTCTTTCTTATCATCTTCTAATACAGAAAGTTCTAATAATAGATCCCATACTATTATTTAAAAGCTCATCTTTTCTTTTTATTTTGCATTGCCACTTTGCCACAAATCTATGCAAATGCGTACATGTATACATACAAGGGGTGATTGAAAAATTAATCTAATGTTTTAAATTAAAAGAAACTTGCTGTAAGACACTTTGCCAAGAATGCTGGAGTGTGTTTGAAGTGTATTTTGAGTGTTTTGAGAGGCATTAATAGCTATGTCTCTTACCGTGATAAATATTTTCTTTAAATATTCATTGTATTTCGTGATTACACTATGTTAAATGTTTACAGCAATTTCTCCTGAATAAAAACATGACAGTGGTGCATCCCCAGCCACCGTAATCAGCGGATCTGGCATTGTGAGACTCCTGGCCCCTCCTTAAAGTCATAATGACCACAAATGGTCAAAGTTTTGAGTTGTTTCAGGACAGCCAGGTGGCTGCACCAGTGACCAGAGACACTCCGGAAAAGGGACTCCCGAGGACGATGGAATGAGTGTGTTCAAAGCAAAAAGGAGGATTTCGAGAGGGAGTCCTAGCAACGTGCCGCACCGCTGTGTTTATTGATGGCACCTCATTTATGTCCTTGTGCACCTGGGGTTGCGCCCTGTCCCATGACCAGCCTGTCCACCCCTGCATCAGTGACTCCAGTTTTGTGCTAGGTTTTGGTCACATCCAGCTTGTCCTTTGTCATGCTCTGCAGGCGACCCTGAGACACTCCGTTACACCATTCACACTGCCGTGACCACAGCAGGGACTGGGTGGGTTCATCCGTAATAACACATTAATCTCCCAGTGCCGAAGGCTGGAAGGTCCTGGACCAGGGTGCGGTGAGACCGGCGCCTCGCTGCTGGGTCCTGAGTCCTGCTGAGCTGGAGGGAGTGGCAGCTCTCAGACCTGTCCTGGAGGTGGAGGCCCCCTGGCTAAGCATTCCCAGGAGCCACGCCTCTCGACCCCTTCACCCTGAGGTTAAGTTTCCACAGGAATTTTGGAGAGGCACAGTCCTTCCAGCCATTGTAGATACATGGGCATTTTCATATGTATCTCAAAGGTAGCTTGTGAAGCAAGATTTTGATTCTGATTGCATTTAACGTGTGGATTATTTGATCTTTTATACATTATGCTTTTTGATCAGTGAAAATATCTCTGTTGATTCGCATCTTTATTTTTCAATGAAGTAAAATATATATTCATCTTAATATATATACACATCTATAGCCTAATAGACACATGTATGTCTTATAGTGAATGTTATACACAGAGCCATATATACCTTATAAGAGTCTTTGATTAGCTTTGGTTAGATTTTTTTGCTAGAACTTAGTATTTTTAATGCTATTATAATTATCTTTTAAAAATTAACTTTTTAACTTTTTCTAGTACGTAAACTATGTTTCACATTCTGTCTTGTTGGATTCACTTACGAATTAAAAGAGTTTTGCTGGAGGTTCTTTTGGATATTCTGTATACCTAGCACCCTTGTCTTATTCCTGATATTAAAGGCCAGATTCAGAGAAGCATCATCAATGATTCATTGAATCAATGCTGTTTATTTACTGAGACTCTTACTGCCGTCTCACCTGTGCTTGGGGTGCAGGCCCTGGCAGCATCTGAGCGTGTGGGCTGCTGCTCCCTCACGCTCACTGTTGAGTATTATGGGATGTTTGTGCATGAGCATCTTACACTTAAGAGTCTAGGTAGACACTAAACAATAAAATTGCTCCAACTACCCCACATCCTTTAAATTAATTCTATCTGCTACTATGTACATTGAGTGCATTCAGTCTCCCCTTTCTGTTGATGGAGGCCACATCCAATAGCTAGGTGGGCACAGTTTATCATAGGGCTGCCTGGTGGAACCACGCATGACAGCAGGACTCAAATTAAGATGGCAGAGGGCTGCACTTCTCCTCAGAGTCCTTGAGGCCCGTCAGTTTCCTGGCTTTCCCACCCAATGAGCCTGCTTTGCTTGGCTGGTGCCTTCTTCTGTCTTCAAGCCAGCAGCCTGGCATCTTCGGATCCAACTCTGAGCCCTGCCTTCCTCTTTGGCTGCCAGGACTCCTGGGTTGACCTTGGGTCTGCTGGATGATCTCCCCGTCTCTCGATGCTGGTTCCCTACCTCACTTCCATCTGTGACCTGAATATGCCTGTGCATGGCACTGGAAATCCTCACGGCTCTGGAGATTAGGACGGGAAGGTGATCGTAGGGCGTTGTTATTCTGCATCCCAGGAGAGGAAAGGATCGAGTATTTGAAGGGTGAAAGAAACTCAACATGGCTACAAGCTTAGCCCACGGGGAAGCAAGTGACAGGAGCAGGGCCTGAAAAGAGAAGGCATGAAAATGTGATTGAATTTTATTCTAAGGAAAGCAAGTGACCATTACAGCGGGAAATCATTAGGTTTGAGTTATTGAAAAGTTCTCCTACCTGCACTTGGAAGTTCTTAATGGATAATACATGCCTACTTCACTGACTATAAATTGAAGCTAATTAACTAAGAATTATCAGAGCATGATCTGAAATAAGAGATAGCAAAAAAATAAAATAAAATAAATGTCCCTACACATAGGCAGAACACTAAATGAAAAAAAAAAAAAGCAATTCTGGAAAGAATTGATTGTGACCCTCTATTTATGATACTGATCAAGGTTTGACTGGGACCTTATGATCTCATGAATACCTGTCTGTCTTGGTTACTTTCTCTGGTTGCTGAGACAAGCACCTGACACCCAAAATTAAGGAAGAAAAGGTTTATTTAGCTTACAGTTCTGGAGATTTCAGTCCATAATCAGCTGGCTCCAAAGCAGAGTGGCATGGCACTGGGGCAACACTTCGAGGCAGCAGCCAGAGCAAAAGAGAGGGAAAAGGTCAAGCCTCTTCTCCTCCCTTACATTGTACACAGGCCACATCCCCCCCACCTTCAGGGTGGGTGTAACACTCACAAAATGTCCTTGCCCTCCTTTGCACAGAAAGAGGATATTTACCAAGTAAGAACCCTGGCTCCCTGCTGAGTCTCTCAGTTAAACTTCTCAAGTTGACACAATGTATTAACCATAAGACTGTCACAAGTGAACTCAAACTCACACGGGGTGGGGGTGGGGGGTGGGTTTCTTGGCCTATGTAGGTGACAGTTCCCAAGGAATCTCCCAGGAATAGCTGC
>RJWT010008827.1:0-25744 GCA_004365215.1 Cuniculus paca | reverse complement strand
CTCAGGGATGCATGGTTGGTAACCTTGGTGCCCTTGCTCTTAGAAAGGCCATAAAAACCAAAAAGCTGATCTTTTAGGCTTGGCTGACCTACCAGCTTAATGGCAGCCTGTAGCCTAAAGGGGAAATTTTGCCACCTCTACGATTTATATAACTTTTTTCATGGCGATGGCAAGTTGGCAGAAATACCTTCTGTCCAGGCCTTTTATACCCTGAGAATGCTCCCCTCTCTCACTTCACCTTTCCCCCCGTGCCAGACCCCTTAGACTATGCACCTCTCATCTTCACTCTCCCTCCCCCATACCCCCATGCCCAAACCCCTGGGCCTTCTCAGCCAGAGGTTTCCAAGTCCCCTGCCACATCCTCTTCACTTTCCTCTCCACAGCAGTCCCTAACTCTTCTTTTGCTCCCTCTCCCCAGTCCCAGACTCCTCAATCCCCAAAGCCTGAGCCCTCTATCCTGTTGGACGGCTTCTCTGTCAGGTTGCCATTCTCCCTGCCTTCTCACTAGACTCGGTCTCACATCTCTCAGCCACCTAGCAAGCTATATGGTATTCAATCACCAATTTGTGGTCCCAGGCCACGTAGTCCTCAGTAGTCATCACCTTGTGCTTCCCTGTTGCATGGTGACTAGCAGCCATTTTATGGTCAATCACCCTTTAACCCACCCTGCAGGGTGATTGGCTGCTCAGTAGCCATTTACACCTCCCAATCCAGTATTCTGTGGTCCCAAGGGACTAGTTCATACTCATGTTCCTTTTTCTCTTGCCGATCTATCTCAGAGTAACTATAAATTAGGTTCCATTCACTGGGAGCAGCCTGCCAGCTTGGCTCAGGGGCAAGCACAGCCAACTCCACCTAGCTGTGCACCTTGGGACAAGGCGACCAGACCCAAAGAAATCTGCACCCATCCCCATTGGCCCCAGACATTTGGGGCATCCCTGGGTACCTGCCTGACTGTGCCCCACCCATTGACCAGGAGCAGCATGGTGGCAACTGCTTTGGGCCTAGCTTGGGTTGGGGGCAAGCGCAGCAAACTCCACCCAGCTGTGCACCTTGGGACCAGGTGACCAGACCCATAGAAATTGACACCCATTATCCGTCAGCCACAGATGTTCAGGGCATCCCTGGTGTCCTCCATGAACCCTGGCTGTTCACCCAGGGTGGCCCAGCAGCAGCTGCTCTGAGCCTGGCTTGAGTACAGTGTGTGACCAGTGAGTTCTGACTGGCCATGCAGCTTAGGATTTCACCAAGAGACCAGCAGGAATTTGTGTCCATACCTGATCAGCCACGGACTGATGGGGTCCTGCCTGCCTGTGCCCCACCCATTCACCTGGAGCAGCCCAGCAGCAGCTGTTCCAGACTCAGCTTGGATTGTAGGCATGGCCAGAGAATTCCACCTAGCCATTCAGCTTGGGACTTCGCCAGGAGCCCGGTGGGGGATTGTGTCTGTCCTCCATTGGCCTGGGCCATTCAGGGCATCTCTGGGGTCCTGCCTAGGCCCCACTGATTCATGCAGAGTGGCCTGGCAGCTGCTTCTCAGGGCCTTGCTTGCATTGGGGCATGCACAGTGAATTCCACCTGGCTGTGCAGCTTGGGACCTTGACAACAGAGAGGTAGGAGTCTGTGCCCCTGCCCCATTGGCCAGGAAGTTCAGAGCTTCCCTGGCATCTTGACTAGGCTCCACCAAGACACTGCCCAGCAACAGAACAGCCACAGTGGTACTCTTGGATGGAGCTGAATGTGTGCATTGTGAGTATCACCTAGCCTTGGCACCTCAACTGGGCACATTGGATTCACCTCCCACAGAGGAAAATAGGAAAATGAAAAAATGAAACAGCAAAATGCAATCTTGTACCTCCAGTACTTCCCAAACAAGCCAAAGAGACACAGGCACATAAGAAAATATGAACTGCACACCTAAAGCTTCTGAAATGATAGCAACTGAAATAAAACAACTCTATGAAACTTCAAAGGAACTGAGGACAGAAATAATTTCCAAGGTAAAACAAGAAAAGATAAATGTAATGAAAGAAATGCTAACCACTTCTAAAGAAGATATAGTTGGAAAAATACAGGAACACTGCAAAAGGATGGAAACCTTGAATGAAGAATACAAGAAAGAATTAGAATGCATGAAACAGATTCAAAGAGCTATCCGGGTTATCAAGAATGCCATCAAAAGCTGTCAAAGGTGCCTCAATGAATGTGAAAATAGAATTTCAGACATTGAAGACATGATTGCAGCTAGTGAGGAAGAAAGGAAACATCTTTTAAAAATAACAAGGAATCAGGAAATAGCAATTCAGCAGTTGCAAGATGATGCAAAGAAAAACAATATAAGACTAATAGGAGTAAAGGAAAAAGGAGGAGAAAAAACAAATCATATAAAATCACTATTTAAAAAAGTCATAGCTCAAAATTTCCCAAACATGGGAAAGGAAACTGACATACAGATAAGTGAAGCATATAGAACACCAACTAGCCATAACCAAAATAAATCAACACCCAGGCATACAACTCTGAGCATTCCAGAAATTCAACATAAGAACAGAATATTAAAAGCTGTGAGAGAAAAGAGGGAAATCACCTATAAAGGAAAGCCCATCAGAACCACAGCAGACTTCTCAACACAAACAGTGAAGTTAAGAAGAGCATGGAGTGAAGTATTTCAAGTTCTAAAGGAAAACAACTTCCAACCCAGATGGATGTACCTGCAAAACTATCCTTTGAAATTGATGGAGGAATAAGATACTTCCATGACAAAGAACAGCTGAAGAACTTCATGACCACCAAGCCAACCCTGCAAAGAACACTGAAAGATGCTCTAGATAGACATGAAAATAGCTATGACATCAAAAACATGAACAGAAAAACATCAAGCGGAGCAAACAATTAACTAGAGGGAAAAAGTAAAGAAACCACTGCAGAAAGGTAACATGACTAAAACATGCCAGTATATATCAGTTATAACCATTAATGTAAATGGCCTCAATTCACCAATCAAAAGGAACAGACTGGCAGAATGGATCAAGAAACAACATCCTACCATATGCTGTCTACAAGACACCCATCTAACCCAAAAGGAAATTCATAGACTGAAAGTCAAAGGGTGGAAAACAACACTCCATGCAACAGGAACACACAAAAAAGCAGGGGTAGCTATTCTGTTCGCAGATGATGAGAAATTCAAACAAATAATGGTCAAAAGAGATAAAGAAGGTCACTACATACTGATGAGGGGAAAACTCCAAGAGGAAGAAATAACAATCTTAAATATATATGCACCAAATATCGGAGCACCCAACTATGTAAAACAAATATTAATAGAAATGAAAAATCAAATAAGCAATAACACAATTATAACAGGAGACTTTAACACACCCTTGACTAAAAGAGACAGATCAACTAGACAGAAAATCAGCAAAGAAATAAAAGAACTGAATCCAACCTGTGAACAAATGGACCTGGTAGACGTCTACAGAGTTTTCCACTCAACAACATGAGAGTATACCTTCTTCTCAGCTTCACATGATATATTCTCTAGAATAGACCATATATGGGCCCATAGAACATGCTTAAATAAATGCAAAGGAATCGAAATTATCCCATACGTACTATCTGATCACAGTGCCATCAAACTGGAAATTAATGACAAAAGAAATTGAAAGAACTCTATAAACACATGAAAATTCAATAGCACACCTCTGAACAATCAGTGGGTCACAGAGGAAATTAAAGAAGAAATTAAACAATATCTACAAGCAAATGAAAATACAAATACAAACTTATTGGAATCTGTGGGATGCAATGAAAGCAGTCCTCAGAGGGAAATTTATTGTGTTGAATTTCCACATCTGGAAAATGGAACAAATGCAAATAAACAATCTGATGTTACACCTCAAACATCTAGAAAAGGAAGTACAAGCCCAACCCAAATCCTAAAGAAGCATGGAAATTTTAAAGATCAGAGCAGAAATTAATGCAATTGAGACTAAGAAAACATTGCAATGAATCAACCCATCAAAGAGCTGGTTCTTTGAAAGAATAAATAAAATTGATAAGCCGCTACTCAAACTTATTACAAAAAGGAGAGAGAAAACTTAACTCCATGCAATACGGAATGAAAAGGGTGAAATCACTACAGATACTATGGAAAAACAGAAGATCATCAATAACTATTTCAAAAATCTTTATTCTCATAGGTTTGATAACACAGAAGAAATGGACAGATTTCTACAAAGATATCAATTACCAAACTGGACCGAGAAGATGTAAAACTACTGAATAATCCAATTTCAGTTAATGAAATTGAAAACGTAATTAGAACCTTACCAACAAAGAAAAGTCCAGGTCCTGATGGATTCACAGCTGAGTTCTACAAGAAATTCAAGGAAGACCTAATGCCAACACTCCTCAAACTCTTCAATGAAATTAAAAGAGAAGAAAGTCTTCATAAATTATTTCTGCAAGCAAGTATTACCCTAATACCAAAACCAGAGAAAAACCAACCAAAAAAGGTAACTACAGTGCAATCTCCCTAATGAACATAGATGCAAAAATTCTCTATAAGATGCTGGCAAACAGAATGCAGCAAGCCATCAAGAAGATTATACACCATGACAAAGTGGGATTCATCCCAGGAATGCAAGGATGGTTCAACATACGCAAATCAATAAATATAACACACCATATCTACAGAGCCAAAGACAGGAATCACATGATCATCTCAATAGATGGAGAAAAAGCTTTTGATAAAGTCCAACACTCTTTCATGATAAGAACCCTACAGAAAATTGGAATAGATGGCCTTTACCTCAATCTGATAAAAGCCATCTATGACAAACCAACAGCCAGTATTACATTAAATGATCAAAAACTGAAAGTTTTCATTCTAAAATTGGGACCAAGACATGGATGTCCACTATCACTGCTCCTATTCAATATAGTGTTAGAAACATTAGCAAGAGCAATTAGACAAGAGGGAGAAATAAAAGGAATAAGAATAGGAAAGGAAGAAGTTAAGTTATCACTATTTGCAGATGACATGATACTCTACATAGAAGACCCACGAAACTCCATAGAAAGACTTCTAGATATCATAGCCAAATTCAGTAATGTAGCTGGATACAAAGTCAATACTCAGAAATCAGTTACATTCCTGTACACAAACAACAAATGCACTGAGAGAGAAATAAGAGAAACCACGCCCTTTACAATAGCATCCAAAAACATGAAATACTTAGGGATCAATCTAATAAAGGAAGCAAAAGATCTATTCAATGAAAATTACAGTACTCTGAAAATAGAAATTGAACAGGATCTCAGAAAATGGAAAGACATTCCATGCTCATGGATAGGAAGAACAAACATTGTGAAAATGTCCATTTTCCCAAAATTATTATACAGATTTAATGCAATTCCGATCCAAATACCATTAGCATATCTCACTGATATAGAGAAATCATTCTTAAAATTCATCCGGAACCACAAAAGACCCAGAATAGCGAAGGCACTTCTGGGCAGCAAGGGCAGGACAGGAGCCATCACAATCTCAGACTTGAAATTGTACTAAAAAGCTACTGTAATCAAATAAGCATGGTACTGGAATCAAAATATCCTTATCTTTGACAAAGGGGCCAAACATGTTCTCTGGAAGAAAGATATCCTCTTTAATAAAGAGTGCTGGAAAAACTGGCTTTCATATGCCAAAAATTAAAATGATACCCAAGCCTATCACCATCACTAAACTAAAGCCAAAATGGATCAAAGATCTAAATATTGCAGTAGAAACACCAAATCTGCTGGAAAACAAAGTGGGTAGAAATCTTGAAAACATACGGGTATGTGGAGAATTCATGAACAAAAGTCAAACTGCATGGGAAACACTTCCCAGAATCAACAATTGGAATCTTGTCTTGTTAAAATGTTTTTGCATGTCAAAAGAAATCTCCAGCAGGGTGAAAAGAAAACCCACAAATTGGGAAAAAATTTTAACCAACTGCCCTTCAGACAAATGTCTTCTATCTAGAACATATAAAGAATTAAAAAATATCAAGCCCTCGAAATTCAAAGACCCAATCCAGAAATGGGCATCTGAGATGAAAACACACTTTTCAGCTGAACAAATATGAATGGCAAATAAATACATGAAAAAAGGTTCAGTATCAGTGGTCATTAGAGAAATGCAAATTGAAACATTCTGAGATTTCATCTCACTCCAGAAAGAATAGCTGGCCTCAAGAAAACCACCAACAATAAATGCTGGAGAGGCTGTGGGGAGAAAGGAACCCTTCTCCACTGTTGGTGGGAGTGCAGACTGGTGCAACCACTGTGGAGGTCAGTCTGGAGGTTTCTCAAAAAGCTAGGACTGGAAGCCCCATTTGACTCAACTATTCTGCTTCTGGGCATATTCCCAGAAGAAGTGAAATCATCTTACCACAGTGATATATGTGCACCCATGTTTATAGCAGCACAATTTGTAATAGCCAAATCTTAGAAACAACCCAAATGCCCATCAATTGAAGAATGGATAAAAAAAGATGTGGTACTTTTATACAATGGAGTACTATTCAACTTTAAAAAAGATCACTTTGAGGCTTTCAGAGCTAAATGGATGTGGCTTGGGAGCATACTCATAAGTGAAATAAACCAAACACACGTGTAAACACCGCATTGTCTCCCTAGTGTAAGAAACTGAAAGACTCAATAAAGATACAAAATTCCCTATAAATATGGAGAAAAGGTTCTGAAGTGAAATGGTGCTTTTATTCCTTGATTTTTGATTGGTTTAAGTCCCTTTCCTACTGTTTGATTGCAATGAGAAGATAGGAAAAGCTCTTTTGAAAAATGGGACATTACAGTAGCCATTGTTGGTTTCTTGTTGTCCACCTTGAAGGCCAGTAATGCTCTTTGGTTTTATCTGATTTTATATTACTTTGTTTTTTTGAGTTAATAGTCTGTAAATGTATGAACAACCATTTTAAAGAAAGCAAGAGACACTAGTGTAACCATTGTTAATCTCCTGTTGTTATGTTTTAAAAACCTGTAGAGCTTGCAGTCTTCTGTTCTGTGATGCTATATTATGTTTGACTCTATTGTGCTTTGTTTTGCTTTGTCTTTTTCTGTTTTGTTTTTTCTCTTTAAAATAAAAAAAATAAATTAGTTTCCTTTTCAGTTGACCCATAAACTTATATTAGAGAGTTTAAATTTATAACTAATTGTTATGATTTACATTTCAAAGATGTTTATGTGATTCTGAACTCCACCCTCAGCTCACATAGTGGACTCAGCTATGGTAAGCAGCTCGAGAGAAAGCGGATCATAGACATATACTTGGTTTACTTTTCTTATTTCAAGATATCTCTGTTAATTGAGCTACAAAAAGATTAATTCAAATTGGCCAAATATATTCATGAACACTCTAATTTTTAAAATATTTGTCTGTTAAACTATATACATTCTTATGTCTAATCTCTGTAGATCATCTATATATGTGTCTTTGTCATATCTACAAGCAGCTGTTCTTTTTATTTGAGCTCGACAATCTTTTATCTTTTCCTTTTTCTTTTGCATTTTCAGATCATTTAATCTAAGTTTATTAGGATTATAGATTTAAAAAACATACTTCTACCTGTCTTGCCACCTGAGTGTCTCATTGTTTAAAAAATTACCAGGCTAAAATAATTAAAGAAAATCCCTTGGGGTGAGGAGAGAATGGACAGGACTTCAATTGATAAATAAGAAAGTGGTGGCCTGGTAACTTTTAATCAGTTTTTATTCATTGATTGGAGACCTCAATTATCTCCATAGCCTTATGGGAGACACCCCATCTAAAATTATAAAAATATATTTTGAAAATGCTAATACAAGGGTTTCACATGGCTAAGAGAGTTCAGTATTGCTATTCTTACACTATTTTCACATCTTCAAATATAGAAGTCTAAAATATAAAATTGAGATTGTTTGTGATGATAAACATCTTTCATGTCCAGACATCTGCCTTTTTCTTGTACTCCAGCCATCAGATTCAAGTCAAACCAACATGAGGTCACCAGTCAAATGATACTTTTTTAAACAAAAATTTATGTAAATTATAAGTGTCACAAATTCCTTTGATGAACTCATATAAAAAATACAAATTCAGATGTGTTACAAAATGTCATCTCAAATGCTAAACCACCCATGGTTAATAAAAAAAAAGCAGTTCCATTTAATGTACTACCATGCTTGATAATTGGACTAATGTAAAGCCAGACTCTCATGAAGGGACAATTCTTATTAACTCTTATTGTATTTCTCAGTCTACCCCTGACATTTGGGTGAAACTATGAAAAGCTAAAGTTGGCCCTAAAACCCCAAAGGAAGACCTTCTTAATATGGTTTTTCAACAACAAAGATAGAGGCACAAAGAAAAAGAAAAAAGAAACTTACTAAATATCAATCTGATCTTTTAGCAGTGACACTCAGGGCTCCTAAGACAGGTAAACCAAAACAAGGCAGAGCTGCCCAAGCCTCTCCTGGATCACATTTCAAGTGCAACAAGGAAAAACACTGGGCAAGAGAATGCCCCAATCCATGATCTCTGGGGCCTTGCCTTCTCTTCAGTCTCAAGGGCCACTGGAAAAGTAACCATCCTAGCCATCAGAGTGGGTAAGCCATTCTCTAATTCCTTGCCCTAACGGGAGATCTCATCAAAACTGGATTCCACACTCAATGATCTACTCGGACTTGCTGCTGAAGATTGATGGGACTCAGGGACAATGGCCACCATTAAGGTATCCTCCTTAGAGCCCTGAGTCTCATTACAGGTCTCAGGTAAGACACTTTCTGTACTTGCAGACATGAGGGCAATATATAGTGTTCCTCCTGAGTTTTCAGACCATTGAATTAAATCCTCTGTCTCTGTAGTGGGTGTTGATGGCCAACCTACACAGTCTCTTCAATCAGGGTGCATTCCATGCAGATTCCAAACTCTCTTCTTTACCCATAGCTTTCTACTAATACCAACATATCCCACAATCCTTTTAGTAGAGATCTTCTCCAACAGCTTAACTTCTCCTTTACCTTCTCCCTCCCCACAGCTCTCATCCTCCAAACACCAACACACAGTGCACCAGAAATCCATCCCCTCCTCTCCCACCTTCCCTTGTCTATCCCATAGTCTGAGATACCTATAACCCCACCAGCATTACCCATGGTATACCTTTATTAATTCATCTCAGAGATCCTTCTCTCTTTCCTTGTGTTCCCCAATATCCTAGCTCCCAAACATCTATGGGGACTCAAACCTATAATCAAGTATCTTTTGGACAATGGTTTTCTTGAACCTACCCACTTGCACTATAATACTCCCATTCTCCTTGTACTCAAGTCCAATGGGTCCTATCATCTGGTACAAGACCTTAGGGTTATCAATGATGCTGTTACCCCAATTCACCCCATGGTGCCAACCCTTATACTATGCTCTCTCATATTCCTCCCTTCACCACTCACTTCACAGTCCTCAACCTTAGAGATGCTTTTTTTTACAATCCCCCTACACCCTGATTGTCAGGATTTCTTTGCATTTACATAGACTGACCCAGGCACTCTCAAGTCTCAGCAACTTACCTGGACAGTTCTCCCTCAAGGCTTCAGGGCTAGTCTTCATTTCTTTAGCGAAGCTCAGAGCACTTCCCCAGGCTTCTACCTTCTTAAGCCCTTTTAAACTCATGTATGGCTGACAATTCCTACCCCATAATCTTCCTAGCTCTTGAAATCTCCCTTCTCTTGCTGACTACATCCCAAAACTCTCCTTCCTGTGACACTAGTTAGCACAACATGCTGATCTCTGTCTTCCCCAACCCTCTGATGGGACCAAACCAGATCCTTGCATATCCCCAGGAGACCTAATTTATCTCAAATCTTCTAGGTCCACAGGACAATGACCAAAATGGAGTGGCCCTACCTGGTTTATCTCACAAACCCAATTTTGGTCAAGGTTGCTGGATAGCCATCCTTGTTCCTCATCACTCAGGCTAAGCAGTGCCCTTCTGACCTTAACTCCCTTGACTCTAAACATCCTAAGTGGTCATCATATCTCATATATCCCACCTGTCTCTTCCTGACCAAGGGCCCAGGGCCACAATTTTCAGATTAGCTCATGTTTTGTTAACCTATCTGGTTCCTGGTCCTTTACGTTCTATTAGTTATTTTTTTACTGCAGGATTCTGGGCAGTCTTTCATAAAGACTCCCATGTTGTACATAAAATCACTTTAATATTGTTCTACATAATAACAATCTCAGTTCTTTCCACCCTCAGCTGTTTAGTTAAACATGAGACCACTCTGGGCCTGGGTTCTTGTCTCACTTACAGTGAAACAGCTACATTCCTCCCCACCCATAGTCTACTATTTCCCAAACATGATTTTACTGTCAAGCCTTATATTTCTTATGCTTTTCATTCTCTCCAGCTCAACCTCTGGACCAACAAAAGGCCTACCCACAGTTTCATTTTTACCCTTTCAGATGGGTGAGTAATTGCCTACTGTAACTTCACCCCACCTAACTCCATGCTCATTTTTTAGATTCTTGCTCACCATAGCCTTGATGGAATGATACATTTGGATCATGGGCACCTTTCCTCTACTTCTAACAGGTCCTTTAATTATGATAGTGACCCACCTCCTCATAGCACCTTGCTTTTTACTTTTCTCCAATCTAGGATGCAAATGTTCACCCCTTTTCCTGGCTGAAACAACTGGTACCAGTTCCTACATGGGCATCAACAGTTATCCCATCAAATCTCCTGACACCCAACATGATGCCCCCATACAGCAGGAAATAGCCAGAGAGTTATTGTCCATTTCTAACAACACAAAGACAGGAATGAAAGGTTTCTGTCCTAACATAGATTGCTGGACATTGTGGCGGTGGTCTAGCCTGACCACTACCCCCTCCCTTCCCTTTAGCCCTGATTACAACTTCCTCTTTACTTTCCTAAGCATGCAAAGAGAATTCTAATCAGTGTCTTTTGCATCATTCGTGCCCACCCCAAGCACCATTTCCTTCCAGTCAATGGTATAACCCCCTGCCTCCTCTGTATCTGGTAGAGGAAATAGCTCAACCACACCAGTTGAGCATTCCTCTCTGCATCCTCAGCCCCCAATAAATTTCTCCTTTTGGTACCTTTTGCTTCTCTATTGTGCCAAAATACCCTCACACCAAATGGGTTGCCAAACACTCTGTCATTCCTAGGGACTTTTATATAGTAAAACCGTGAGGTGAGATGGGTCCAAGATGGTAAAGATTTGGGAACTCACAATGTAGAGGGGTATTAGGTGGGACAGAACTATGGCCAACCAATAAGATTGTTCAGGTAAAATTGACCAAATCTGGGACAAATGGGGAAGTGAGTCACATAGCAAGCAAACACTTTTATGGAGCAGTGGCTCTTCCTATAGGGGGTTGGGATGGTGGCCCCTGGCTTCCTCAAGGTGTTCCATACCTATCTAGAACATGAATCCCTGATTTCTATGCTTAGGGTGTGTTTGTATTTGTTTTGCCTTCTGTCCTGAGATCTGGCCCAAGTGTGGGAGGTGTCTGTCTCTTCCAAGGTCACAAGACATCTGATCTCCTGCACTGACTCCTTTGAGGGCCTATCCCTGTCTGACTGCCTATAATATTTCTATCTAACTCAGCTGCCTGTAACAATTTCAGTTTGTATAATATATTTGAACGTGATAAAATGCTTTTTAGTATACAAATTTTTACACAAGATAATAAAGACACTTGTATCACATAGTTAGATCTAATAATACACATTAGTGTTCTTTTCCAATAATACAAAAAAACTGACTTACATTCAACCATTAATTTCCTCATTTTACATTTATAATGTTGGGGCACAGTTGTAATGTAGAAGCACATTCAAGAGAAGATAAATTTCTAGATATTTCATGATCAATTAGACATCTCTCACAAGTTGCTGTTCTGCTGTTTCTCCTAAATTCTATTGACCCTGACAGTGTCTACAGCCCAGCTGCAGATGAGCACTAACAGTAAGTGTCTATACTGTGAGGTGCTGTGGGCTGATTTCTGCCCATTTAGTAAAGGCCTTCTCTTCAGAACATTTCTGTATTATGCTAATGCCTTTAACTGTGCTCATTCAGTAAGAAATCCCTCCCTTGGTTCCTAGAATGTTTCTATTGTTTCAAAACTAGCCTGTCTGTCAATATATGATTCAATGTATGTAATTAATCATGTAACAGTTTGTCACTTGCTTTACACGTCCCACTTCTAATTCTATGTAGACTGCATTCCTTCTTGATTCAGGGCAGTTGCTTGGGAGGAATTATTCCTGCAACAGTCCACTGGCATGAATAGTCAGCTGGTGTAAACATTAAATGCTTCCTTCTTATCTCCTCAGTACAGTGAGTCTTCCTTTTGGTTTGGTGTGATATGGCTTGCCTTGGGAAACTTCCTGCAACATTTCTAGAGATTATTTTTAACAAATTATTTTTAAAAATTTAGTAGTAACTTAGTACTCAACAAAATAGTCCCAAAATACTCTGTTCCTGGAATTTAATTCTCTGGGATTTTAATTATAGAAAATAGTAAAAAAAAGATTTTTTTTGTTAAGTTGATTTCATCTTCCTTTTGTTTACAATAATACCATCCTTAAAATTCCTCAAGTTCATAATATGGAACTGATAAACTGTTAAATGTAAACTATATTAATTAATTTTTTTTGCAATGAAGAATATATATTATAAAATGCAAAATATTCTTTGCTTTTGATGTAGGTGTATTTAAGCATTAGAATTGAGAAAACTCACCAGACAGTGTTACAGGCAGCTGAGTTATATACAAACATTATTGGTCATGTCAGGCCCTCCAGGAAGCTGACACTGAGGACCAGATGTCTTGTGACCTTGGAAGAGACAGACACCTCCCACCCTTGGGCCAGATCACAGGACAAAAGAAAAACCTGAATGCAACCACACCCTAAGTATAAACATCAAGTATTGATATTCTATATAGTTTTCCACCACTCTGAGGAAGCCAAAAGCCAGCATCCCAACACCCTACAGGCAGAGTCACTGCTCCATAAGAATGCTTTCTTGCTATGTGACTCACTTCCCCATTTGTCCCAGATTTGGTCAATTTTGCCTGAATAATTAATCTTATTGGTTGACCATAGTTCTGTTCCAACTCAAGGCCATCTGCCTTGTGAGTTCCTGGGGTTTCCCCATCTTAGACCCATCTCATCTTGTGGTTTTACTCTATAAAAGTCCTTAGAAATGACAGAATCTTTGGACACCCACTTGGGACCCCTTCTGTCTCTCTCTCAGACAGAAGCTTAATTTCTCTTAATAAATACATACTACTCATAACCTCCATTGTCCCTAAAATTCATTCAATTTAAAGAACACAAACTCATGTAGAGCATCTAGTAGGTTGGGAGTGTCATTCCCCTACATCAACAGGGTCTAAAGTAGTCTGTGAAAATGGGGAGCTGTGATTCACCTCATCAATGAACAGATTGCAGGTTCACTGATTTGCATCACAGAATATAGAATCATCAATAAGACACAAGTGATTTATTAGGGAGAACTTTATAAGTAAACAGTCAAAGTAATGGAGTATCCTCTGTCAAAAGAATGAGAAATGCAGTTGAAGCATAGAGCTATGCACATATATGAGAATTTTGGAGAAAAAAATCTGTTGAATGTGTAAAACTGTGGGAAAGAGTGTTTCAATTTAAACTGGAATTGACAGTAGTCTTTTTGCTGGGCAAGTGTGATAGACCATTTCTTGATGTAGCCATCATGGGTGGTTGAACTTTATCCTATCAGTAGCTGAATGCCAAGGAGATATAGGGGAGTGAAACTCCGAACCTGCTATGTCTGGTAAGAGTTTGTGTTCTCTAAAGTCAGAAAATGAATTTTAGGAACAATGTAGGTTAAGAGCAGAATATGTTTATTGAGAAAAACAAAGTTTGTGTCTAACAGACAGAGAGACAGAAGACGTCCCAAGTGGGTTGCCAAAAACTGTGTTTTTAGGGACCTTTATAGAGGAAAACCATAAGATGAGATGGGTCCAAGGTGGAGAAAACATGGAAACTTTCAAGGTGGACATAAGGTGGAACAGAACTATGGTCAACCAGTAAGATTAATTGCTCAGGTAAAATTGACAAACCTGTGACAAATGAGGAACTGGGAAGCAAGTCACATAGCAACAGGACATGCATATGGAGCAGTTATGCTTTCTCTAGGGTGCTGGGATGGTGACTTCTGTCTTCCTCAGGGTGATAGAGAACTATTTAGAATATCAATGCTTAGGATGTGAGTGCATTTGTTTGATCTTTTGTCTTGAGATCTCACCCAGGGAGGGAGCTGTCTGTCTCCTACAGAGTTGCAAGGTTTTAGGGTTTTCTGGTGCAATAGAGAAGCAGAAAGTAACAATAGGAGGCATTTATTGAGGTTGTGGAGAGGAGTGCTATTTTCTCTATAGGTTATAAAGGAAGTGGGGAGGTTACATGACCTTTCTCTGGAAGTGGTGCTTTGTGTGGGCATTGATGAAGCAAGGGAAACTGGAATTCCCTTCATGTACTTTGGAAAGGAAAGAGGAAGTTGCAATCAGATCTGAAGGGGAGTGAGGAGTTGGTGGTCAGGGTAAATCACTGCCATAATGTCCAGTGATTTATACTAAGGCACAAACCTCACATTCCCATCTTTGTGTTCTAAGGAATGGGCAACATCTCTCTCTGACTACTTACAGCTGGACAGGGCATTATTTTGGGGGTCAGGAGGGTTGATGGGATGACTATTTATGCCCACATAGAAGCTGGAACCAGGTGTTTTGGCCAGGACAAGGAGTTTATCATTGGTGAACACTTGCATCCTAGATTGGTGAAAAATAAAAAGGCAAGATGCTACAAGGAGGCAGGTCTCTATCATAAGTAAAGGACCAAGGAGAGGTAGAAGAAAAATGCCCATGACCCAAATGCATCGTTCCACCAGGACCATAGTGAGGAAGAACACCCATAGCTTAACTGACAGATTGTCAAATTACTACATTTTGGTTAGCTTTTCTCTTATCCCAGGTTTGGGCATAATGTCTAAGGTGATAGTAGGGAATCTAAAAAATGAGTGTGGACTTGGGAGGGGTGACATTACAAGAGGCAATTATTCCCCTGTCTGAAAGGGTAAAAATAGAAGTGTGGGCAGGACTTCTCCTTGGTCCAGAGGTTCAGCTGGAAATAATGGGAAGCATGATAAATGTAAGTCCTGACAGTAAAATCATGTTTGGGAAATTATAAACTAGGAGTAGGGAGGGTTGTGACTGTCACTGTAAGTGAGATGAGAGCCCAGGCCCAGAGGGGTTTCATGTTTAACTAAACATTTGAAGGTAGAGAAAACTAAGATAGTTATTATGTAGAACAATATTAAAGCAATTTTATGCATAATGTGTGAGTCTTTATGAAAGACTTCCCAGAATCCTGTAGTAAAAAAAATAACTAATAGAATTTAAAGGATCAGGAACCAGATAGGATAACAAAATATCAATTAATCTGAGAGTTGTGGCCACAAGCCCTTGGTAAGGTGGAGTTGGATGGGAGACAGGAGATGTGATGACCACTTAGGATGCTTAGAGTCAAGGGAGTTAGGGTCAGGAGGACACTGCTTAGCTTCAATGATGTGGAACCAGGATGGCTATCCAGTGACCTTGACCACCATTGTGGTTGCAGGGTAGACAAGGTAGGGGCCACTCCACTTTGGTTGTAGTTCTGTGGACCTAGAAGGTTTAAGATAAATTAGATCTCCTTGGGATATGGGAGGATCTGGTTTGGTCCCATTAGAGGGTTTTGAAAGACAGAGATCAGCATATTGTAGTAACAATTGTCAGAGGGAGGAGAGGTATGGGATGTAATCACAAAGAAAAGGGAGAGTTTGAAAGGTAGGAAGATTGTGGAGTAGGAATTGTCAGCCATAAATGAGTTTGAAAGGGTTTAGAAAGGTAGAGGCCCAGGGAAGTTTTCTGAATTTGGATAAGGCTAGGGGAAGAAGTTGTTGTATTTGGTGTAGTTCTAAAATGAGTTTTGTGAGGTGTGTTTTCATGAGGCCATTTACCTTTTGTACTTTTCCTGAGGATTGTGGATGGTATAGAATGTATAGGTGCCAGGTGATGTGTAAGTTTGAGAATACCTGCTGAGTGACTTGAGAAATAAAGGCTAGACAATTATCTGACTGGATACTTTGAGGTAGACCAAACCCAGGTATGACTTCTTATAATAGGACTTTTCTAACTATGTCAGCAGTTTCCCTGGTTGTGGGAGAGGCTTCTAACCATCCTGAAAAAGTAAAAACAAAGGTAAGAAGATATTTAAAAGTTTTGTGGTGGGGCATATGTATAAAATCTGCCAGTCCTGACCAGGGGTATGTCTGTGAAATTGTTGAGTAAGAAAAGAAAGACATGGTATGTGTACCTGAGGAGAGGTTTTAACACAGAGATGACAGGTGTGAGTAATCTGAAGGATGATAGCCCTCCAAAAAGGATGTGTAACTACTGGGCATAAGAGTCTGTTGTAGGACCTGTGATCTCACATGAAAACAGTTGTGTAAGTCAGTCATGATGTGTAAGACCTGCTGAAATAGGGGAACAAGTTTTGATTCTTGGAAAATCCATTCCTGAGTGTGTTTTGTGTAACCTGGTCTATGAAGCAATTGTAGTTGTTTTGGTGAATAATCAGGCTGAGGTAGAGTGTTTGGGACTAACAGGAGAAGATGAAAAGGATACAGCCTTTGTGCAGCTACCTTGGCTTGTGTATCTGCAAAGCCATTGCCCTGAGCAATGGGGTCTATATAATTCTGATGTTCCCTACAATGCTTTTTTTGGGAGTTGGGCTGTTTCTAGGAGTTTAAGGATGAGAGGTGCATTAATGATGGGGGTTCCCTGAGTGTTGATAAAATCCCTTTCTTGCCAGATAGCAGCATGGGACTGTAAAATGCTAAATATGTACTTTGAATCAGTGTATATATGATCTTGTTCTTTGCCAATATAAGAGCCCATGTAAGAGCAATAAGTTCTGCCCTTTGGGAAGATGTCCCAGGTGGCAGTGGATTAGTCTCTATGGCTTGAGTGGTTAACTATTGAATATCTTACTCTCTTTTGATTGCCTGTGTTTGTTGAACTGCCATTTATGAACTTTATGTCACAGGCTAAAGAGAGAGGTGTGCTACTAATGTGAGGAAAAGGGATGAGAGTCATCTGTAAGACCTCAATACAGCCATGGCGAGTGTGTTCCTCTGAGGTAGAAAGCAAAGTTTCTGAGTTGAGAGGACTATTAGCTGCAATAGAGATAGAAGGGTCCTGAGAGAGGACTAGATGTACCTGTTGAAGGTGTGAAGGGGTCATCAGGGCAGGGAGTGTCTTATATAAGATAAGCTCATTTAGATGATGAGGGGAGTGTAGTGCAAGAGATTGTCCTACTGTGAACTTTTTAGCTTCCTGTGTCAGTAGGGCTGCAGCCATAAGGGCTCAGAGAGAAGGTGTCCATCCTCACACTGTGTTGTCTAACTGTTTTGACTAGTAGGCTACTGCTTGAAAAGAAGGTCCCTTTTTGTGTCCTAGTACCCCTACAGCATTGTGACATTGAGATGTAGTGTACAGAGTGAAGGGTTGGGTGGGATCAGTAAGGGTAAGGGCTGGAGCCCTTAAGAAAGCCTTTTTTAGCTTATGAAAGGAGGAATGTATGGTGTAATGGGGCCTAGGAATTCTGATAAGGAGCCCTTGTAAGCTTTGTAGACAGGTTGGGCTAGAGCTGCAAAGTTAGGAATTCAGAGGCAAAAGAAGTTAGCTAGAATCAGAAAGGATAGGACCTGTTGTTTGGTTGTGGGCACCTGGGGATCCTGAAGAGTAACCTTGCCATCTGTGGTGATGGAATGAGTGGTAGGAGTGAGAGAGACATCCAGGTTTTGACTTTTGGGGAAGCTACCTTGGCTTTAGCAGGGGAAACCCTGTACCCAGAATGGAGAGAAAATTGAGGAGAATGGCTGTATGTTGTATTGCTAAAGTGTGGGATGGAGAACACAGGAGAAAGTCATCAACATATTGAAGGAGACTTCTGGATATGAGGTCAAGAGCTGTAAGATCAGCAGCAAAATCTTGGCTAAAGAAATGAGGACTACCCCTGAACCTTTAAGGGAGCACCATCCAGGTAAGTTGTTCAGGCTTGAGAGTGCCTGGGTGAGTCCAACTAAATGCAAAGAAATCCTGACAATCAGGGTGTAGGGGGATGGTGGAAAAAAGCATCTTTGAGGTTTACAACTGTAAAGCAGGTGGTGGAGGGAGGAATATGAGAAAGCGTACTATAAGGGTTTTGCACTAGTGGGTGAATTGGGGTAACAGCATCACTGATTACCCTAAGGTCTTGTACCAGATGATAGGACCCATTAGGGTTGACTACTGAGAGAATGGGAGTATTATAGGGCAAATAGGTAGGTTTAAGAAAACCATTGTCCAAAAGACACTTGAGTATAGGTTTAAGTCTCTGTAGATGGGAGCTATAGGATATTGGGGAATAGGATACTGAAGGGTCTCTGAGACAAATTAATACAGGTATAGCATGGGTAGCATGGGAGAGGTTAGAGGTGACACAGACAATGGGTCATCCAGGGAAGAAGGGAGAGGAGGGGATGGGTTTATGGCACACTGTGATGGCATTTGGAGGACAAGTACTGTAAGGAGGGAGAAGGTAAAGGAGAAGTTAAGCTGTTGGAGAAGATCTCTACCTAAAAGGGTTGTGGGATATGTTGGTATTAGTAGAAAGCTATGGGTAAAGAAGAGAGTTTGGAACCTGCATGGAATGCACCCTGATTGAAGAGACTGTGTAGGTTGGCCATCAACACCCACTACAGAGACGGAGGATTTAATTCAATGGCCTGAAAATTCAGGAGGAACACTATATGTTGCCCCCATGTCTGCAAGTACAGAAAGTGTCTTAGCCGAGACCTCAGTGAGACTCATGGTTCCAAGAAGGATACCTTAATGGGGGTCATGGTCCCTGAGCCCCATCAATCCTTTTCAGCAGCAAGTCCAAGTAGATCAGCCTATCATGAATCCAATTTTGATGAGATGTCTTGTGAGGGCAAGGAATTAGAGAATGACTTACCCACTCTCTGATGGCTAGGACAGTTACTCTTCCAGTGGCCCTTGAGACTGCAGAGAAGGCAAGGCCCCAGAGATCATGGATTGGGGCATTCTCTTGCCCAGTGTTTTTCCTTGTTGCACTTGAAGGATGATCCAGGAGGGGTTCAGGCAGCTCTGCCTTGCTTTGGTTTACCTGTCTTAGAAGATCTGAGTGCCACTGCTAAAAGATCAGAATGATAGCCAGTTTCTGAAAAGTGAATAGGGATTGAGACTGAGAAGGTTTTGAAGTGGGAAGTGTAGATGCCCACCAAACAGCCAACTACCCAGCAGGCATCTGTGGGAAGTTACAGGGTGATTTACTATAAGATGGCTATTAATCGCCATGCAACAGGGAAGCACAAGGTGGCAACTGGTTGCCATGGGACCCACAAGGTAGTTGCTGCTGATCACATGGTGAGGGAGTACAAGATGTGACTGGTTGCCATAGGACCCACAACAAGATGGCTGCTGGTCATATGGTGAGGAAGTACAAGATGGCAACTGGTTTCCATGGGACCCACAAGATAGTGGTAGATTGTCACATGGTGGATGACTGCAAGATGCCAGCTGTCCTCTATGTGACTTGCAGTAAGATGGCAGCTGATGACCAGGTGGCATGGGATCACAAGATGGTAGTCAAATGCCATGTGGTTTGTTAGGTGACTGAGAGATGTGAGACAGTTTGGTAAGCTGGCAGAGAGAATGGCTGTGTGGGAGAGAAGCCATTCAATGTGAGAGATGGCTCAGGTTGAGGGGATTGAGGAGTCCAAGATTGGGGAGAGAAAGTACCAGGGGGCTCAGAAACCTCTGGTTGAGAAGACCTAGGGATTTGGGCTTGAGGATATGGGGGAGGGAGATTAAAGATAGGAGGTACATGATCTAAGATGCTGGGGAGGAAGAGAGAGATCCTGGTAGAGTGAGCCAGAAGTATTTGGGCCACTGTACATGACTGAATAAGAGAGGGACATGTCTCCAGAGTGAAAAAGGCTTGGACATAAGGGATTTCTACCAACATGCCATTGCTGTGACAAAAGTTATATAAATCTTGAATGATAGAGGGATCAAAAGTCCCTCTTTAAGCCATTAGTTGCCTTCAAACTGGTAGATTGGCCAAGCCACTTGACAGTAAAAGACCAGATTTTTGTTTGTTATGGCCTTCCTGAGGCCTAGAGCACCAATGTTATGAACCAGGCAACCAGAGGTGTGTTTTTTGGTGTACTGGAAATAGTACTGCCCATAGTGATTGAATTAGAAGTAAGCCAAGAGAACAGCTCTGCCTTGGGATGTAAGAGCCCTGCCCAAGGTTGGTGAGAACTGTCCTGAGCCACACTTTTCAAAAGACATCATCACCTGTTTTGAGAGTATGACAGAGAAGGTCCCAACACCCATTCTCATCTGCCATCACTGACAGTATGGGGCAGGTTCCCAGCAGACCAGAGGATAACAGTTCTGCCTTGTGGTGGGAGAGCAGTAGCTCTGACCAAGGAATGTGAGAGCTGTTATCTTTATCCAAGGGACAGTAAGAAGCTTCTTACATGAGCTCATGAATTTCTAAGGCTGAGAACAGCTCTGCCTCAGGCAACCAAGGAGCATGAGAGCTATTACAGATGAAGAAACTGAAACAGGAAACCCCAGATGGAAAGTTGGTTCACCTGTAACAAATGAGGTGGATCAGTGTTAAATTCAAATGGGCAATGGCAAATTAGCAGGTGCTGGAGGAAGAGAGGTGGCTTGTAGGTAGGGGAGCTCAAAACCAGGGTGACCCCCAGGAGCCCACACACTACCACTCTGAGTCATGGTAACAAATAGGGTTTTCTGGTGCAATAGAGAAGTACAAAGTAACAAAAAAAGGCATTTACTGAGGATGTGGAGAGGAACACACAACTCGTGATAGAACTATTTCCTCTATCAGATGAAGAAGAGTCTGGGAGGTTATATGACCTCTGACTGGAAGCAGCGCTTGAGGCAGACATTGAGGACACATGAGAAACTCATTGGAATTCCCAATCAAAAGCAAACTGATTGGAATCCATGCACTCAGGAAAGGAAAGAGGAAGTTATAATCAGGACTGAACAGGAAGGAGAAGGTGGTGGTTAGAGTAGACCACCACCATAATGTCCAGTAATTTATGCTAGGGTAGAAACCTCTCACAGAATATCTGATCTTCTGCATTAGGGGCTTTGAGGGCATAGCCCTGTCTGAATGCCCATAATATTTCTATCTGACTCAGTTGCCTGTAATAATGGTATAAGGAAAGGACTTTCAGAAACATGGCAGAACAGTAAGCTGCAGAGTAAACAGTCTCTCTGAGAGAAACAGTCCCGATCCTGGAATACAACATCATGGAGCAGACAAGAAGGAAGGAAGTGGGTTCCCTGGACCCAGGAAGAATCTAAAATATGAATTGAAGCCCACAGTGAGAATAAAAAGAAAAACTTAAAGAAAGAAAAAGGTGGTAGCTGTTGGCACCTTAACCTGGATCCAGACTCACCTTGCAACAAGAGCTGTTGAGCCTGGGGACACACAGTCATGGTCATGGTTGCAATGCTGACCCAGAGGTCTCTGCAGAGAGGCCCAGTGGTGGAAGAGTGGTGGACATAGAGATCTGTGTTGGCTAGTGGTGAGTGCAGGGGACTCAGTCCTCCCACGGGAAAGAGTGACTTGCTGGGGGCCATTTTGGAGTCTTCGCCAGGACTGCTTCCAGCTTCTTCCAGCAGCTCCAGGTTGGGGGCAGAGTTCTGATTCTGCGGGCATTCCAGACAACATTGTGAAGGTTCCTAACCAGCTTAGATCCACAAGCCCTGTCCAATTCCACTCCCATGCAGACTCCAATGGCCCATGTAGGCTGGTACCCAGCTCAGTGCAGAGGCAAAGGCACCAAATCAGGAATATGTCAAGACAAAGAAGGGAAAGGCAATCTCTGGCATCCAACCCAAGCAGCACAAGACCAGGAGAGGAAAATACAGAACAGATTGGGAGTCGCATACATGAAATGTCTGAAGTGATGTCAACTGAAGTAAAGAAACAACTTCATGAAGCAAGAAGAGAAATTAGAACAGAAATTCTATCCCAGGTAAAAGAACAAATGAAAAACATACAAAAGAATTACTCAGCATCTCTAAGGAAGACACAGATGAAAGAACAGAGGAGCATATGAAAATGAAGGAAACCACAAATGAACAATATAAGAGAGACTTAGGATGCATGAAACAGATTCAAAGAGATATCCAAGGAAATTGAAAACTCCACTGAAAGCTGCAAAACTACTTGAAAGAAACTGAAGATAGACTTTCAAACCTTGAAGACATGTTTGCAGCTTGTGACCATGAAAGGAAAGATCTCTTAAAAATAACAAGGAATCAGTAAGTAACCATTCAACAGCTGCATGACAATTCAAAGAAACATAACTTATGAATTAAAAATGTGAACAAAAAAGCAGGGATCAAGACAAATGACATCAGGACTCTATTTACATTTAAATAATTTCAGAGAACTTCCCAAGCATGGAAAAAGGAAGTGACATTCAAATAACTGCGACTTATAGAACTCCAGCTAGCCATAACCAAAACAAATCTACACCCAGACATGTAGTCATCAAGATCCCAGAAATTTAACTCAAAAACAGAATATTAAAAGCTGCTAGAGAAAAGAAACAGATCACCTATAAAGAAAAACCCATCCAAATCACACAGACTTCTCAACACAAACCATCAAGTCAAAAAGGGCCTGGAGTGAAGTACTGCAAGTCCTGAAAGAAAACAACTTCCAACCCAGACTCATGTCCCCTGCAAAACTTTCTTTCAAAATTAATGGAGAAACCAGATAATTCCATGACAAAGAACAACTCAAGGAATTCATAACCACCAAACCAACCCTACAAAGAATGCTAAAGGACATTCTAGAGAGAGATAAAAAGGACCACAGTCTCAGGAACAGTGGCAGAGGAAAACCACCAAGTGGGGGCAGTCGATTGAATGGAGAGGAAAAATAGGGAGCCAATGGAAGGAAAATAGCATGGCAGAGACAATGCAGTGCAAGAGGGACATAACTATTGATGCAGATGGCCTCAATGTACCAATAGAAAGAAACACAGGCAGAATGGATCAGGAGACAGGATGCTCTATACAAGAAACACATTTTAACTAGAAAAGAGATTCATAAACGGAAAGTCAAAGGAGAGAAAACAATGCCCTATGTGACAGGGAAGCAGAAAAAAAAATGTAGGGGCAACCATCAAGTGCAGAATGGATAAGAAAGACATGGCATTTTTTGTGGTGGAAACCTACTCAGCTATAAAGGAAGATAACTTCAAGGTGCTTGTAGGTCAATAGAGGCAACCTGAGATCATGCTCATGGATGAAATGGTTCAGAGTCACATGGGTGACTTTCGTATTGTCTCCCTAGTATAATAAACTAAAGGAGTTAGCAGTACTCAAAATGCACAATGCATATTGGGAAAGTCAAAGGGGAGGAATTATCTGAAAAGGGAAGGAAATGGCCACTGTTAATCTATTATCATTATTTGAAACTCGTATTGTTTTCATTGTTCTGATTAATTTCATTTTATTCTGATTTGTTTGACTTTATTATACTCGATGGCATGTACAGCTATTTCAAAGATAGCAAAATATATAATTGCAACCATCAAGAATTTCCAATTATCCTGTTTAGAAACTCTGTATTGCTTTCATTGTTTTGTTTTGATTGGTTTTACTTTGTCCTGTGTTGTTTGATTGTATTGTGTTTGAAGGTGTGGGCAACTATTCTGAAGATAACAAGAAACATCATTGTAACCATTGCTGTTTTACTAGTATCTTGAAGTTCTGTACTGGTTACATTGTTCTGCTTTGTTTGTTTTGTTCTGTTTTGTTTTGTTTGTGTTTTTATACTGGTTTAATGTTCCTTTATTTTGTTTGATTTTATTTATCCCTGATGGTATGGGCAGTTATGTTGCAGATAACAAGGGGCATTATAGTAGCCATTATTGATTGCCTTCTACCCTGTTTAGAAGTCATGTACAATGTTCACTGTTTTGTTGTGAGAGACTCTACTCTGTTTTATTTTGTTTGGTTGTATTCTTTTCAAAATAAAAATTTAAAAAATCTTTAAAAAAATCATGTAAGGATTCTTCCCTAGCATAAATTACTGGACATTATGGTGGTGGTGTACCCTGACCACCACCTCATCCTTCCCTTTTAGCCCAGATTACAACTTTTCCTTCACATTTTATGCAATCAAAGCAGAGTCCAATCAGTTCCTATTCATCATGAATGCTCGCCCCAAGTGCTGCATTCAGTCAAAGGGCACAGAACCATCAGCCCGCTTTGTATCTGGCAGAGGAGAATGTCAAACCCCATGAGTTATGTGCTGTTCTCCACATCCTCAGTAAAGGTCTCTTTTTCTTTCCTTTTGCTTCTCCATTGCACCAGAAAACCATAAAAATGAGACAGTATATGGTACACCTCATCTAATTCAGAAATCTTTAGGAAGCGAAGCTAATCTGTGTGGACTGTCCAGTTATTTTTCAGGGTGAAAGAAGAGTGAAAGGAAACACCAACATGCACCAACAAGAGCAGGTAAATGGACAGGCAACTCAATTTTTTTCTGGTGGATTTCACTGGCTGAGTTGCTCAAGGCAGGGTTTGCACCTATTTCTCAAAACTGTTCAACAATAAGCAGCAACATTTAATTAGATTTCAAAGGGGGATCAGCTGAGATACTGAGAATACTGGCCAAATATTAAAAAAAAGAAGTAAAAGAGAAAGAAAGAAAGTAAGCTAAAACTAAAACTAAAACTAAAAGCAAAACAAACAAAAACACTCAGGTAAATAAGGAAGTAGAGACACCCATGTTGCAGGAGTTTGGGTAGTAAAGGGTGCAACATAAGAAGGGTTCTTCTTCTGGAGCAACACAACAACAGTATAGTAACCAAGCAGAATTCCAAACCAACCTCAGTGTCACAAGCATTTTCAGCAGTAAACACCTGAGCTATCTGTGGTCTGAACAGGGACTCCCAGAGACTTCCTGCTTACATTATTCTCAACAAGCCAAGCCCTTCTTGATTCCATGTGGGTCTCAAATGACTAGAATAGATGCTCTGTGCCTCATTCTCCTTTTTAAGGAGACCATTGTGAATATCTGTGCTGTTCAGAAATCTGCCTTGTTCTCACTTTTCTTTGGCAGTCTGCCTCAAATATTTTAAGGAAATCACTGCAGATTTTCTTTATTTTGTTCCTTTGTTTTAGAAGGAATGAATCTAAACAGTCTAGTCAGGCAGCTGACTGATGTTCTGAGAAAGGAAAAGGATATACAATGGCAGCAACAAAATGCTACAAAACTGAGAATTAGAATGACATACATTACTGTAAAAATATTATGAAACTTTGAATGATACAATTTAAGTTAATGAATTGTACATAGGTAAAATATGCATCAAACTTGGTAGAAAACTTCTCTTGAATCATGATATGAAAGAATTGTCCATCATCTGTGCAATTACTTCATTTCTAGAGCTCTTTTGCAAGATTACAGTAAAAGTCACTTTGCATTTGCCACTGTTCTTGCAGTATTTT
>RJWT010008826.1:0-25795 GCA_004365215.1 Cuniculus paca | reverse complement strand
TTTTTTTTTGCGGCACCGGGGATTGAACTCACGACCTTGCACTTGCCAGGCAGGCGCTTAGACTGCTGAGCTAGATCCCCAGCCCTGTTTTTGAGACAGAGTCTCACTATGCCGTTCAGGCTGGCCTTGAGCTCACTTTGTAGCCCAGGCTGGTCTCGAACTCACAACGATCCGCCTGTCTCAGCCTCCCAAGTGCTGGGATTAAAGGCGTGAGCCACCACGCCTGGCATTTATGCATTTTCTTAAATGACAAGTTCTGCATTTATGAAGGATGTTAAATAATTGCCTATTAACTATGTGATGAAAATTTTTCCTACTTCACATTTTATTTAATCTTTTTTTCTGGTAGTTTTTCACATACATTTAAAGTTTCAAGTTACCAATTTGAACATCATTTTAATTTTCTTCTTTAGGTTTCATAATGATCCTCCTTTCCCGCTCTGATAGCATTTATAATTTCTTATTTCCCCTTCTTAAAGCTTTGTTTTGTTTGTTTGTTTGTTTGTGTTGGGGACCACACATTCACAGCGGCTGGTATTGCATATTTCCCTGTGGGATGAAAGGAAGGACTATGATTGTTGGTGCCACCCCTCTGGAATTTCCCACTGACTCTTCTAAGCACAGGATCATCTACACCTTCTTGAGTCATCACAGGATTATACTCGGGTCAAGATACTGCTAAACATAAGATTATCTCTGCCCTCTTGAGTCGGAGTCTTTGAATGAATTGTAATGCTTTGCTAGCCCCACCTATCACTAATAAATAGTGGCTGCTTTGGGAGTGGAGAGGTCCGATTCAGAGACATTGACTTCCCAGCCCTTGTAGGAATACTTGTGTCTGTTTTTTAATTTTCTCACAGCATTTTAGAGACAGACAATTGGGACTCTTGACCGGGTTCCCGATATTGACTACCGGGACTTTTGGACGAGTTCCTGATATGCTTGTTTGTTTTTTATATTGATTTTTGAGTCAGGATCTCACTATAGAGTTCAGACTGGCCTTGAACTCACTGTGTAGCCTAAACTGGTCTCAAACTCTCAGAAATCCTCCTGCCTCAGCCTTCCAAGTGTTGGTATTACAAGCATGTGACACCAAGATGATCCCTTCTTAAAACTTCAAAGCATTAGAAATTTATTGTGTTTTAGAACTTATTTTTCAAATATCTAAATTTTTTTACTAACAGCACTTATTAAATAATCCTTCCCCTTTTTTTGTAGTGGGCACTGAACCCGGGGCCTTTGCACTGAGCTACATTCCCAGCCTTTTTTTTTTTTTATTTTGAGACAGGATTTTGTTAAGTCACCAAGTTGCTCAGGCTTGGCTCAAATTTCCAATCCTCCTGCATCAGCCTCTTAGAATTCTGGGATTACAGGTATGTGCTGCCATGCTCAGCTATTTCCATTGATTTAATAAGTCAGATTGAATATGCACTAAATTTCCATATAAACACAAGTCAGTTTATGGACTCCATTCTGTTCCAGTGAAATAACTACCCGCCCCTCTGTTAGTAACACATTGGTTTAATTCCTACAGTAGCCTTGAAAAGTCCTACTCCATTAGGGCAAGTTACCTCACTTCACTGTTGCCTTTTTTAAATTTCATTGACCATTCCCATGTTTATTTTAAAAAATTATTAAAGTTTTTATAAAATGAAAAAAATAAGAACTATAGGAAAGGTTTTTAAATGAAAGCAAAAACAAAAACATAAAATCCTACAGAAAATTCCAAGGAAGAAAAGTCTTAAACACCAAACAAATATCATTCCAGACAGACATCTATAGAATATATATATGTTTTTGAAGGATATTTAATATTTGACTTTGACAAAAGAGTAAAAACCTGAGTGAAATTGAAGGAACTGCTGAATGTCAGAGAAATGGTTTTTAATCATAAGATGACCCTTAAAATTTAAAAGATTATAGAACAATTAGACAGCTGGATTTATTATATATTTTTATTTACATGTCTCAATTTTGGAAAAAAATTATTGACTACCTAGTATGGAATGAGATTTGTATTATACTTCTTTCCTTCACCAGCACTTTATGAGCTACATTTTATTTTTCTTATTCTGTCAAGTATCCTAACATTTACATTTAGCTCAATAAATATTTTTCTAGTTGCTTAGTTTTTGGTCTGTGTTTATATGACTTTAACATCCCTGTGTATATATGATATAATACTGGTCTATTTCCAACCTTTTCTCTATTACTGAATTAAAGAGAAATTTGAATTTTATTATTGGTCATATTTATCACCAAGTATTTTTTTAAAACCAATAAGTCTTATATGCACTATTCCTTGGGTCCTTTCACAGTTAAGTTTACTTTCCTGTTTCCTCTTGGCCAGAGGAACTGTTTGGCTGACCATAACTTTCTGGAATCGTATGTTCTTCCTGAAAACATTACCAATGTTTACTCTCCTGCAATGTTTACTAGCATTCAGTGCTGCTATGGAGAAATCCAAGGTTGATTTTTGTCCCTTAAAAAATACTTGTTAGCCGGGCATGGTGGCACATGCTTGTAATGCCAGCACTCAGGAGGCTGAGGCAGGAGGATCATTTCTGAGTTTGAGACCAGCCTGGGCTACAAAGTGAGCTCAAGGCCAGTCTGAACTTCATAGCAAGACCCTGTCTCAAAAACACACACACACACAAAAGTACTTGTTGCTAGGCATGGTGACGCACACCTATAATCCCAGTACTAGGGAGGCTGAGGCAGGAGGATTACCATGAGTTTGAGGCCAGCCTGGGCTACATAGTGAGCTCAAGACTAGACTGAATTACATAATGAGACCCTGTGTCAAGGAAAAAAAAAACTTGTTTATCTATCTGAAAGTCTGAAGAAAGTCTTTAGTTTTATAGTTCAATAATTTAACCGGATCTAAGGAATGTTGTGCACTTTTGAAATTTTGATTCCTCCATTACAGGAATCTTTAACTGTAATATATCTGTTAGTAGTCTTTCTGCTCAATGTCTTGGGTTCTGTATTAGAGGGACTCTAATTATCCTTGTCTTCATTTATCTTTGTCATTTCTTCAAATCTATCATCTTTTCTTTAATTGCTTTAGTCTTCTTGTATTTTTCCTCTGAAATTATTGTATCTGAAACCTTTTCTTGAGATTAGAAAATCGATTATGCTTATATATTCCATTCCTTGACCTAAGTTATTTATTAGGCCTATAATAGTCCTTGGAGTCTGTTTTAGTTACTTTTCTCATTGCTGAGACAAAATACCTGACACTCAAAGTTAAAGGAGAAAAAGTTTATTTCAGGTCACAATTTGTACAGGTTTTAGCCCATAATTGGTTGGCTCCAAGGCAGGGTGGCATGGCAGAGGGGCATCACAGAGGAGAAACAGTCCATGGCAAAGCAGGACAGGTAGAAGGCAGCAAGCAGCAAGCAAAGGGTGACCACAGCAGCCCTCTTTCTGTCTTCTATATTTTATCCAGGTTACCCAGCCTAAGCATAGGTAGCACTCACACCCTTAATCTTCCATTGCACTGTAAATCAGTCCCAACATCACATCCTTGACCGCATTAGCACATACCCTACACCTCCAGAAATCCCCACCTATGAGTGCATGAGGGTTTTTTTTTTTTTTGGTGGGGGGATGGAGTATAGCCATAACAGAGTCTCATTATTTTTCCTTTATCTTCGGCATTTGTTTTCATCCCTCTTTGTTATATCACTGTATTACCTCAGCATTGAACCAGTCTCAGTGAATTCATAAGTTTTTTTTAGTTCTCCCATATCATGAAACACATGTAGAAGTCTTCTTCTGTTCCTTCAGTTGTGTCGTCCTCCAGACTGAGTTCTTCGACTTCTATTCCCATGCAACGTTTCACACACTCGTGTTCTTACGGACGTGCATAATCGCGGGCCATCTCTTTTCATCTGGTGCCTGCTTTGGTGTTATCCATCTGCTCAGATTCGCTATTCACCCTGCTACTGGGGAAACAAATTCTCCTTCATCTTTTCCCACCTGATCTGACACTCATTTGTCTTCTCCTCTGAGCCACAATCTGTAGACTGAGCTGTTTTTATTGGGTTTTATGCAACTTGAGGGGATGGGGTTTGGGTGGGCATGACGTTTAGCCAGCTGTGATTTCTGGAGTTCTGCTCTCCTCTGTATACTCATTTATCGAGTTCCATCAGGACAGCTATCCTCACGGCAATGTGTTCCCCTTCTGTGGGCTTTCAGTCATTTTCTCCACACAGCAGAACCCCCAGACAATGCCACTTTCTATGATCTAGTGGCTGTGTGAGATTTTCCATTCTTCAAGCATTTCCTTTTCTCTTCTCCAGAGCTGGATGGTTACATTCTCCACCTACTTCCTTCAAGTTGAAGAACATATTTGTGAGAATTTTCCCTGTCTCTCTGTGTAGAAGTAGGTGAAAGGGAGAAAATGTATTAGCTGCAAATGTCTGCCTGGGATCCAAGCATAATGCCTCAGTGAACCTTGGACATGTTGGTAGTTGGGTCTTGGAGTCTGCACAGGGGAGAAGAGAAACTGCAAAATGAGGGCTGCAGGTTGTAGCAAGTGAGTGAGGAATAAGGAAAGGTTAAATGAAGAGGGAGGGAGCCCAGTTCTGTAGCTAGATGCTGAATAACAAGCATAAAAAATGAGGAAAAGCTCCCAGGGGCACATTCACCACTTGATGTGTTGCACTGTGACAATAAACTGCTTGAAATGCAATTGAATGGGCTTGATATAAAACCCCAAGTCAGCAAGATGGGATGAAAGATTTTGCCAGTTCTCTGGGAAGGGAAGTGGTATGCAAAGGGAAATGAAGCAAAACCTAGAAACAGGTCAAGAAAGGAGTGGAAGTAGGAACCTAAAGGTCAGGAATGACCAAGAGCACTCTAAGCCCTCCTCTTCTTATGAGGCTCTGGACGCAGCAGTGGGGAAAAGCAGCTACTTACCGTTTCGTACCAGCCAACTGGAAAAACCACATGATAAGCAAAATACTGACCTAGGGTTACAAATGATTAATAATAAAAGTTACAAATTTTCCTTGAAATCTAGTTTAGATGTTCTTAGTTCTGATCTGTGAAATTGTAGCCAGTAGCACTCCCTGAATTATTAATGTGGGATTTTACATAGGAAGATTTTTAAAGGTCTTTCATACATAAATACTAAAGGAGACTCTGGTTTCAGGGGGAATTTTCAATTTTTTGTTGAGGTAAAATTTATATACAATGAAATACACAGATCTTAATGTGCAATTTAATCCATTTGGATAAATATTGACACCCATGTAACCAACATTCAATCCAACATCTCTATCACTTTGGGGCATTCCAACCCACCCACTTCCAGTCAACCTCCACTCCAGGTGACCCTGCTCTGACTTGGCCACTATGAGCTGCATACACACACAGTCCTAGAGCCGCATGCACACAGTCACACAGTGTATACTCTTGTTCACAGAGAGGTTTTTTAGACTGAAAATGTATTAGTCTGTTCCACTGTGTTACTGTGGTCTATCAACTATGTGTGTCTTTTCCTATTCCCAGGCATTTGTGTTGCTTCAATTTTGTACAAGTGGTACTTAAACACAGAAACATTGGAAAAATTTTGTTTTTGTTTGCAAATTCTGCATCAGGTGACAAGCATAACTGTGGCCATCTTTCCCACACAAACGCAAGCATGGATATTTTTTCCAGAACCATAGGACAAATTAAGTTCATGAACCAAGGCACCACTGTATTTTGTGTGTGTTTCTGTGTGAGTCAGCTTTCTGTTACTGTACCAGATACTTGAGACAATTGACTATAACAAGAAATGAACCTATTTTGGTTCCCAGATGTGAGGTTCCAGTCCACAATCTGTAGGGGAAGCTACACATTAAGGCAGGTTTACATAGAGCAAAACCATTTACCAGGTGGTAGAGGACAGGAGGAAGAGATCAGAGTCCTCAGCCCCCTTTGAGGACACGCCTTCCCCCAAACCCCAACACCTCTCACTAGACCCACCCCCTGAAGGCTCCATCTCCTCCCAGGAGAGCTATTAACTGGGGACCTAGACTTCAACACAATTTGGGGTGAATTCCATGTTCAAACTGTAGAAGTCTTCTTGTGAACATATACAGTATTTCTGCTTCCCTTGAACAAAACCTAAAGGAATTTCTGGGTAGGTATACATTTAACTTCATAGGAAACCACTAGTCTTCCAAAAGGTTGTACCATTTATACTCCTGCAAGAAATATATGAGAGGTCCTCTTCTTTTCTGGTGGGGAGGGTACTGAGGATGGAACCCAGCTGTACCACTGAACTAAACCTCCAGTCCTTTTTATTTTTTATTTTGAAATGGGATCTCACTAAGTTACCCAGGCTGGGCTCAAACTTAGGACTCTCCTACTTCAGCCTTCTGAGGAACGAGGATTACAGGATGCACCATCGTGCTTAGCCCATAAAGTTCTAACAGCCCTACATCAAGCCAACACTTGATTTTGACAGGCTGTTTAGTATTAATCACTCTGTAGAGCCTAGAGGGAGCCTTGTCTTGCTTTCAAATTGCATTTTTCTTGCAACTGATGATAAGAGCATCTCTTCATGTGCTTGTCGATCATTCATAATTCTTTTTGAAGTGTCTGTAAGTCTTTGCCTATTTGAAAACTTAGGTTCCAGTTTCATTATTGAAAACTCAACTGACTAAAGTCACATAATGATGTTTTAGGCAATGATAGATCACATACATGATGGTGAACCCATAAGGTGATATTGCCTGCAACCTACTCCCTGTATCAACTAGCCATCTTAGTGCTTATAAATATACTCGATGATGTCCATACAAGAACAAAAGTATCCAGTAGCACATTTCTTAGAATGTCCCACTACTGTAGAGCACAACTGGTAAGTGAGTCTATTTGTGGACTCAAGTAACGCATTTGCCATTCCCACACCACTGCCATAATGGCTCTTGATTGCTTTAGCTTTCTGGTATGTCCTGGGATCAGACCGTGTGAGTTCTACAGATTCACTCCACTTTTAGAGTTGTATGTTCTTTCTATTTTATGTAAGTGTCATAATTCATTAGTAATTTTTGCCAAAAGAGACTGCTGAGATTTTGACTGGGATCAGATTAAATCTATAGATTAATTTAGGGAGAATGATATTTTAATATCATTCTCATAACCATGGTATATTTTTCCACTTCTTTAGATCTTTAATTTCTCCCTGTAATGTTGTATATGCAAAAAAAAAATTGTAACCACATAGCCTGTGAATAATTTATACACAAATGGTAAAGAAAATGATGGTTACTTTATGTTTTAGAAAATAGTCTACTGTTCTAAATGAATTAATGAAAGACCTAGCACAAAAGAGGAAAAAACTCCAGTAACTACAGTACCGATAAAGGGATAACACTTGGAATCTTTAAGCATGGAAACAGTGATTTGACTTTCAAATGCAGTATTAACTCTTAGTAAAGAACAATGATATTGCAAACAAAATATTATTCTGATAGCCATCTGTGTAAAACAACCTATCTGATCTTTCATCTAAAGATCAGTTTCAAGGGCTGGGGATTTAGTTCAATGGCCTAAGCGCCTGCCTGGCAAGCACAAGGTCATGAGTTCTATCCCTGGTGCTGCAAAAAAAAAAAAAAAAAAAGGATCCGTTTCAATGCTAGGCTTGTGCTTACTCTGTTATCTTTCATCTTTGTCCAGCAAGGATAGTGCCTTGCAACTGACTTCCATTGTACAGGGTCAAGGACCCCTTGGTTGGTTCCTGGACCAATAAAATAATGTCCCAAATGGTTTCTGTTCCTCAGTCTTTCAGCTGTCACTTCATCCCACAGTGGACACCAAAGTTGCTTGCTAAACACACACCTGCACATTTATCGTATGCTTTTTTTTTTTTTGCTAACTACATGGTTTAGAGATATCTTCTTTGGGGTGTCAGTTATTTTTACTATGGCATGTGAATATATTCTCTTTCTATTCATGGTTATCTCTTTAAAAAGGATTAATCCCTCATTAATTAAAATCAATTAACTTAACCAAATTATTTGCAGGCCATTGCTCAAATAATTTGGTTAAATTAAAATATTTGAATCATCACTGATTTCTTACTTTCGAAAAGATATGAAATTAAAATACCCCTACACCATCTACTTGCACGAAGAGCATTCATTCGCTCTCCACCAGACCATTTTCTCTGCAGAACACACAGCAAATCAAGTCTCCTTGATTAATGCTTTCAGTTGAGACTTCCTAATTGTGATATAAATCATGATTTAACATGTGATTAGCTCTGACTTGATGTAAATAAAATCCACGCTACCTGGAAGGCATGAACGCAAAGATGGACAGTTGGTCATCTTGTAAATGCCCTGAAGAGAAGATCTCCTTGTAATTTGCAAAATACATATCAGCAAAAAGAAATCTCTACTCAACAGAGCTGTAGCTCTTTGCTTCAATATTGTATACCTGCTTTATTTTCATTACTGATGACTACAATCCATTCTACAAACCTGACATAATTATGTGGAGAAAAAAACACACAAAAAAATGTGGTATCTCGCTGTATTTCCGCTTGCCAGATTGGCCGAGAAGAAAGAGTTATTATGTTGCTTCGCTCTACTGCCGCATTCCAGCAGTTTCGATTGACAAAACAGCATCCATCATGTTTTGCATTACAATTTTTCTTTGCCACCCCACCCCCAGCTCATCATAACATAATTACATTCCATTTTTCTCTACCCAGGGGCCAGTATTTCCTTTCAGAGAGGACAACAGCTGCAAAGCTCAACCTTGATGCCTCCTTAAAATGGTGAAATGTGTTTGCTTTTGTTTCACTCTTGGCAATTCTGATTTTCACACTCTTGCTTGGCAAATTTTCTTGCTACCCAAAAAGATGCATTCAGCCCTGAAACTTCCATAGGGACAGGCAATGGAGCTTCGAGGGTGGTCAGTGCTCATCTGTACTGTAGTTCACCCTCCAGCCAAGTTCTTCTGGAGATGCGTTGAGAAGGCTAACACAGCACTAATTCTTTTTATAGCCCCATAATTGCTAAAGGAGAATTGTCTTTGTGTCAAACCAATCTGAACATTTTTATTCTTCTCTATATTTATGTCTACTCATGTATAGTCTCATCAGTGCTTTCTGAGAGTTAGGGATGACGGGCCAAAATCCTGTCAATGAAAATCTTAGGCTTCAGAGCAAAAATTCTAAGATTTTGAAAGAATATCAATATCAATGAATTGGGCTTTGGGGGGGCATTATTCTATGACAAAATGTTGGTGAAATATCTAATTTATTTTCCACAAAGGCCATCCATGATGTAGCTGCTACTATTATTCTCATTTTCCAAAGGAAGGAAAGGACATTCTCTAGAAGAGGGCTTGAGAAACTTGCTTAAGAGACCACAGAAAATGGTTAGGCCACAAGCTAAATTCAGGTAGCCACATAGTGACCTTGCTATCTGCTATAGTTTAGATGTAAAATGTCCTCCTAAAGTCTTGTGTTTAGAAGGTGACCAGATCATGGGGGCAACATACTCAACAGTGGATTCATCCATTGATAAATTCATGACTGAATGTACTGTCAGGAGGTGGGGTCCAGTGGTAGGTGGGCTACTGGGGGCACAACTCATTCTCTGCTTCCTGGTGGCCATGGTGTGAGCAACTTTCCTCTGCCAGGCCCTTTACCATATTGCTTCTGACTTGAGCCTAAACAATGAAAAATTGTGAAAAAAACAGTGAAAAATTTCTGGAAATGGATGATGGCAAGGATTGCAGGACATTACTTAATGACTTACTTAATGCCATCGTATTGCACACTTAAGGTGATTAAAAAGACAGATGTTATCTATCTTTTATCTATATCTTATCACAATAAAGACAGACACCCACTCACCCCACCTCACATCCACCCAACAAGGAGGACTTTATGAGGACAGAACCAGAACTACCATGGACTAAACCCACTGGAAACTGAGTCTCCTCCTTTAAATTATGAGTGTCAGGTACTTTATTCCAGAGATGAGAAAGTGATTAATACACCATCTTGCTTCCTATCATTATATTTCCAGTTTTCAGATACTTAGGATATCCTGATTTAGTTCCTTTCAGCCCTGCCAGAGAAGGCTGAGTTCATTCCTCTGCAAGTAGCAAATTGATATTAAAAACCTGTGTTATATTTCCACAGATGACAAAATACCTGAGAAAAACAACTTATAAGAAGGAAAGGTTTGTTTTGACTCATGGTTTCAGAGTTGTCAGTCTGTGGTAGCTTGGTTCCATTACTTTTGGGCCTATAGTAACACAGGATCTTATATATGATGGCAGGAGAATTTTAATGTAGGCGTGTGTGGCAGAGGAGTCTACTCATGTCATGCAAGTCAGGAAGCAAAGAAAGGGATTGGGAGGGTCTAGGGTACCAGTATTGCCTGGAAGGTTATGTCTTCAATGACCTGCTTTCTTTTACTATGCCCCAATTCTTAAATAATGCCATGGGTTGAGACCGAACCTTTGTCATATGGGTCTTTGAGTGACATTTCAAATACAAACTACAGCAAATTAGTTACATCTTGTATACCGGATGCCTCCTTGAAATTTCTCTTTGTAACTATCCAGATTTTAAACAGCTATGGTCTTTGTTGCACCCTGGAGCACTGGCAATTTTCCTTCACCCCCAGTGATAGTGAAGAAGTGAAGAGGTTCACAGTTGCTAGTGAAGGGGACTTCGGTTGTTAAGTAGGAATCTAGTTACAGTGAGACAGTCACACCGAAGCACTCACTCATGAAAACCTGAGAGACAGACACAGGAAGGTGCCTGAGGAGTCCCAGCAGTCCAATTTTCCCAGCCCAGGTACCAAGTATGTGAAAACTGAGGCTTGCAAGATCACAGCCCCAGTTACCAACTGGTTGTAGCCCCATAAGAAACTCTAAGTAAGGCGTATCCAGATGACCTACTTAACCTCCAGGCTCACAGACAAAAGAAACAGCTGCTCCTTTCTGAACTTCTGTTTTACAATGGTTTGATCCTGAAATACCAAGTAAGCCAACAGCAGAGAACACCTGAGCAATTAAATCTCATGGGCTCATCTTTGAACGGGTCATCTGTAGAAGGAGCCACACTGTGGGGTTCTTATGACACTGTTGTGTGGGTAGTGTGTGAGTAGGCATTAATATCTGTTGGATTTTTGTCCTATAGACTGGGTTTTGTTTAAAAGATGGCATAACTCATTGTGTGAACCAAGAGTTTTGTGAATCAACTGTTTCAATATAATCCAGAGGCAAGATCAGTGAAATCAGTGGACCTTCGAGAGGCAAGTAAATAAAACCCACACTTAGCCACAAAGTAAGTGACACAATGTGCCTGAGAGGCCAAGCCTATGGGCACTTGGGGATGTCTTCTCATGAGCACAGGCCCAGGAAATTGGATCCATATGATGAGCCTCACTAGTTGTTCCATTTTCTGTGGGCTGGGGAAGCAGGAGGTGACTGTGGAAGGGCCTGTTTTCCCAGCAAGTTTATAAACTAAGATCTTCTATAAGCTAAGCTTTTTATGTTTCTATTAGTCAACTTTTCATATCTGGAACAAAATGCCTGACACCCACAATTTAAAGGAGGGAGGGTTTCTTTTGGCTCATAGTTTCAAAGGTTTCAGTTCATGGTCAACTGCCTCCAAGGCAGAAACATCGTGGTGGAAGGGGATGGTGGAGCGAAGCTGCTCACCTCATAGAGCAGGGACAAAGAGGGGACGGGAGAAAACAAAGAGACCTTATATACCCTTCTCATTTATGCCCCCCAGGGACCTACATTCAGCCCATTATCCGTGTACCTTCCAAAAGCTCTACTTCTGAATAAAGTGAGCTTTTGAGGGATATTTTTGATCCAAACCGTAATAATGCTTTTTGCATATTTGAAGTTTTCTGTTTTGTTCTCCTCCTTATTTAGTGAGATATTTTTGAAAACTACACACTACTTTGGCTATGTAATGATAAATTGTACTTGGGCTACTACCTTAGAAGATGAGCCGTAAATGTCAGTGGGTTGGGATATGGTAACAGCATAAAGAAAAAGAGAAACACCACTTCATATCCATGTGGATGGTTTTTAACAAAAAGGGGACAAAAACAGTGTTGGCAAAGACAGGGAGAAATTGGAACTCCTGTGTAGTGAAGGTGGGAACGTAAAATGGTGCGGCCAGTGTGGAAAATAGGTTGGCTGTCCTACCACAAATTAAAGAGTTACCATAGGATCCAGCAATTCCTGAATTCCTAGCTCTGGGAATACAGCCAAATAAAAGAATGATAATCAGGAACTCAAGCAGATACTTCCACACCAATAGTAATAGCAGCTTTATTCACAATAGCCAAAAGTTTAAAGAGCCCAAATGTACATCAACTCATGAATGGTTAAACAAAAATGTAGCATATTCATGCGTCTCTTGGTATTTGCAGAGAGTTGGTTCTAGGACCCCTGTGCATACCAAAACCTCGGATGCCCATGTCCCTTATATAAAACGATATGTTTGCATATAACTTATATGCCTCCTCCTATACATTTTCAATCATCTCTAGATTACTTAAAATACCCAATACAATGTAAGTGCTCTGTAAATTTTAACTCATTACACTGCATTACTTAGAGTATAGCAGAAAGAAAAAGTGTGTACATGTTCAGTACAGACACAATATTTTTAATGTTTTTGATCTGCAGTTGGTTGAATCTCCAGGTACAGAATAATGCAGTTTTATTCATCCTTAAAATGGAATGAAATTCTGATACACTGCACAGCATGGATGTACCCCAAAAACATTCTGCTGAGTGAAATAAGCCAGGTGCACAAGGACATGTATCATATGGTCCTACTTACACGAACTACCTGGAATAGACTAATTCATATGGGTAAAAGGCAGATCGGAGGTTATCAGGGGCTTGAGGAGGGAGTGATAGGAAATCATGTACCCACTGATGAATGGTACAAAATTTGTTTGGGGTGGTGAAAAATTTCTGGAAATGGATGATGGCAAGGATCGCAGGACATTGTGACTTACTTAATGCCATCGTATTGCACACTTAAGGTGATTAAAAAGACAGATGTTATCTTTTATCTATATCTTATCACAATAAAGAGAGACACCCACTCACCTCACCTCACTTCCATCCAACTAGGAGGACTTTATGAGGACAGAACCAGAACCACCCTTCTTGACAGAGCAGTTCTCCTATTTGTGCTAAAACCAAAGGAATCTTGGGTCTCACTGAATACAAAATTCCTTAACTGATAACGATAATAATGAAAATGCAAAATGTTGAATGAGCATTTACTGAATGTTACTGTTTCAGGCACATGAACACATCTAGTCACCACGATGTCCTTCTGAAGGTTTTAGTATTATCCTCTGTGTGTGTGTGTGTGTGTGTGTGTGTGTGTGTACACTGAAGTTACTGAAACAAGCAGCAGAGAGGTGAAGGAACCTGGTAGCTTGCCTGAGTCCTAGGGCTAGTACATGATAACTTAGCACCCAGATGTCTGGTCCCCAGAGCCCCTGTAGCCACAGTGCCCCACAAACAGGGAAGATGGAGAGACTGCCTGTGCAGGAAGCTGATGCGATGGTTTCACTTTTGTTTCATGTTCCCAAGGATCCTGCTGAGTTGCTTGTAGGCTCTTGGAGGTTTTGAACCCTACCCTATTCATCTCTGTATTGTTGGTAACCAGCATTGCCACACTTGGTAGAATGAATGAGTTTATATGCTGTCATGATTGGATTCAGCTTTAAATATATTCTCAAATGTCCTCAAGGTTTGATCTTTCCTTTTATTTTTGCTACAATTCACAGAAGATGCACTGACCATTTACCATTTGGTTTGAAACAGAGACCATCTCTGGGAGAGTTGCACACATCCAACTTTTGTTCTGATTCCTCCAAAGGGAAGATCACTTGTGGCTGTGATCCCAGAATGTGTCCTCCCTTGTCCTAAACTCCAGTGCTGGATTTTCTTTCAGAAGTTTCCCCTCCGTACTCAGCCTAAGGGACAGAAGAAAGACCGAGCCAGGTGCCAGATCAGCTCAGCCAGAGCTGAGGATGTGGGGCATTCCCTGGGAGTGGCCTCCTTCTGTTCTCTGCCCCTTTGGGGGCACTGGGAAGGACTTCCCACCCTCTGTCTGTGCAGGGCCAGTCTCACAGGCCCACAGAGAAGTGGCTGGGGGCTGTGGAAAAGGCATCCAAAAAGAGGCTCTCTCTTCCTTTGGATGCTGATCAAAACCAACACCAAAGAGAGTGCAACCTAGAATCACAAAAAAAAATGAAGTTGGAACTGTGGATTATTCCTCCTGGAAGTCAGTCACAACTCTAGACTTCTGGTTATGGGCATACTGATGCATCCTTTTTTTTTGTTTAAACAATCTGAGTTAGGTTTTCTGTTAACTGCAGTCAACAGCATCTAACTGATAAATTTTTCATAACGTTACACACAAAGTGAAGCTTTTCTTGATATGACACTCAGTAGAGTAGAACCCATCATCTATGGCTTCTTTCTTCAGTTTCAGTTATGCAGTCAATGAGGAGGGTAAGCATAATACAAAATGAGGGAGAGCATCCACATAACTTCTATTACAGTGTGCTGTTATAATTGTTCTTACCTTATTGTTGTCCATTTTTCTTTGAGTACTATTTCAGCCTTGCTTTCTTTCTTTTCTTCTGGAACTCAATTATACAGCTCTTGGATCTTTTATTATGGCCCCTGTTATGGCTTGTGTCTAGATGTCCCCTCAAAGCCTCATGTGGTCATAGGTGGGGCTTTTTCAGAGGTGGCTGAATCTAGGGTATGTGATTGATTCATCTTGCGATGTTGCAATTAAGGGCATGTGATTGATTACTAAATTGGTCCACTGATGGGTTTGATACCGCCCTAATCTCAGTAGACTAGACAGAGTACAAAAGGGGCAGAAAGATGCTGCTAAGGTCCCTTGTCGCTTTTGCCATCTTCTGCCCACCATGAACTGTTCTCCTCTGTAAAACCACCCTGGCCTGGAGCCAGCCCATTACGGACTAAAACATCTACAAACTGAGCTAAATACACCTTTCCCCCTTTAATTTTGGGTATTGGGTTTTTGTCTTAGCAACAAGAGAAAAGAAACTCAGACAGTCTCACAGGTTCCCCTGAGCACTCTTCATTTTGTTGTCTATTTTCTCTGTACTTCAGGTTGGGTAATCTCTATTATTCTAGCACTGAGCTCACAGGATTCTTTCCTGAATGCTCCATTCCTGTTTAACGCATCCAGTGATTTTCCTGATGCTTTCACACCTTCATATATCAAACAATCACAGGTCAAACCATCATGAGTCAGACACAGTCCGTGGTGAAGAGTGGACACTTCTATGCAGCCAGACTGATTTCCACCTCAACTCTGCCACTCCTGTGTTATTAAACAGTCTGAGACCTGCTTGCTCACCTGTCAAATGGCAAAACTTTCATCAGAGGGTAGTGCTCAGGGTTCACCAGGATGAAATGATTCTTGCTCACATTAGACACTTGGGGAGTGCTGGCCTTTCAAAACAACAGAACGTAAGAGTGTGACCAGAGGAATGTTGCCATGAGCTCACTGACAAATGGATGCCCCCAAGAGGGACACAAGGACCAGGACTGAATGACATGCAGCACTGTCTCTGTGTGAAAAGAACATACTCCCAGGAAGATGAACTGTGCATCTCAGACTCCACCTGAGCTGTGCACTGGAATCACCAAGGATGCTACTTTAAAACACAGGTGTCTGGGTGTGGTGACCATGTACCTACTCCTCTTCTTTCATTGCAGTATAAATTCCATCTTTTAGCTGAGCACCAGGCAATCCAGGACAAACAACACATCCTCCCATCTTTTAAGCACAGAGGAATGACTATGTGATTACATTCCAGCCAATCATATACAAGTGGAGATGTCATGACACAGCTTTCAAGATGGTCCTTTATGCATAGTGAGGTTTTTCCCTTTGCTTCTTTTTCTCCTCTTCCTCTTTCCTATTGGCTGGATTAGAACATAATGGCAGGAGCCCCAGCAGTAATCTTGGGAACAGAAGCTTATTATACTGCAGCAAGATAGAAGTCTGAGGCTCTGAAGGCAGAAATATCCTACTGGCTCTTCACTACCCACCTTTCTTGAACACAAAAGAGAAATAGATGTCTATCTTATTTAAGCCACCATTATTTCTCTTACTGATAGTCAAACTTCATCTTACTTCTCAGGATTATGGAACCCAAGTGGGGGGTGGGCAGGCTGCTGGACCAAATGAGCTGCTGTTATTGTTCCTGATCCTTCATTCATTCAACTGGTAGACAAATATTGGATCGGCACTACTATGTGCCAGGTGCTGTTCTAGGATTCACAGGTAGAAGACTGATGGACACTGATCCCTGCCCTCCTGAGACAAGTCATCTCTTATCACTCTGCTGGATGCTAGCCACACTACTCTGGAGTTGCAGTTCAGTTTCCTAGAGTGTGCAGGGCATTGGGTACTGGGAAGGCATAGACACAAATATTCCAGGCAGCTGCTCATGAGGGTCATGAGGGTCAACCCAGGCAACTCTGGGTGTGTTGCTAAAAAGCCACCATGAAACTTTAGAGATAAGGAGTAGCCTTGCCACCCTGTGAAGCCAGGAGAGGGCCGCTTCTCCACCACATCTTCACCAAGCATAGGCTCCCTTGCCAGGACAGTAGCCCCATTCTCCCCAGTTATGCTTTCTGTGTTTTTAGCCATCCACGGCCAGCTACCTCCTGAAAATATGAAAATGGGAGATTCTAGACATAACGAGGTCATAAATTCTAAGTAATATGTACCATAATATATTGTTATAATAATTGTATTTTAGTATTAGCCAAGGTTGTTAACCTTTTACCATGCCTAACTCACACATTAAACCTTACCATACCTATTTATATATGGGAGTCTAAAACTTCTGAGGTTTCAAGCACCCTCTGGGGGCCTTGGGACACCCCCCTGTGGAAAAGAGGGGACTGCTGTGCTTGGAGGAAGTGGCCAAGCCTGGCACCCTGCTTAGACAGAGCACTCATCCACACTTCCCTAACGAGTCCCAGTATCAGCCAAGTCCACTCCTTTCAGAGATCGCCTGGAATTGCACAATGTGAAGAGTAGGAGGGAAATGGCCGCAAAAGAAACAGCTGCACTTGGGATTTCTTTGAGTATCACAGGAATAAGAAGTAGCTCTTCCGTTGCTCTTCCTGAGTCAGAGACGAGGAGCTTTTGAAGCATTTGCCTCATGACAGTCCTGAGAGAAGTATTCCTATCTCCATTCTGCAGATGTAGACTAAGGATTAAGCAAATTGTTTATATCTTATACGACTGTGGTCTCTGGTCTTTCTTGACTTTTTACAAAGTCATTTCTATCACACTTCAAGAAGAAATGCTATGTTAACAGTTAGCTGTAGTTTTAGACTCTAGACTCCTGTGCAGAATATTTTTGTGAAATAAGAATTGTAGGCAGGATCAGCTCAGAAGTATGCTTAGCTCTTAAGTACAGAGACTGGGAAAGAGGTAGCTTATAAGAAAGAATGTGAATTTTTTTTCCACCTGTCAGAAACAGTACGGGGCTGCATGACAGCTCTGTGATGTCATCAAAACTCTTAGATCCCTTTGAGCTCTCTGCTTGTCATCTTTTAAGTGTGACCCACATTATTATGCAGTCAGCCCTCCATATCTGCAGGGTTCTCATCTGCAGATTTAACCAACTGCAGTTCCAAAAATTAAAAAAAATTTTTTTCACCTATACTAAACATGGACAGATTTTTTTTTCTTCTCATTGTTCCCTAAATAATACAGTATGAAACTATTTATATAGCATTTTCAGTATTTGAAGTCATCTAGAGATGATTTAAGGTCTACAGGAGGATATTCCTAGCACCCACGCAAATGTTAAGCCTTCTTATATAAGGGACTTGAGCACCTTAGGATGTTGGTAACTGCAACATCCCCTGGGGACACTGAGGGACAACTGTACTTCCAAATAGCTGCTGGAGGTGACAACAGGAGGAGGAGAGCATGAAGCCCAGTTGAGCTGAGCTGCCTCGTTTTAAGGAGCTTCTCTTTCAAGTCCCATCCAACCACCTCTGGAAAGAGCCTATGACCAGATCTTAGTCAACCAATGCACTTACCTGTAGAAGGACCTAAGAAGTAAAGAGTCTGTGTTTGGTTTTGTTTGCTTTGCTTTTGTTTTTATTTTAGTATAGTGTTGCCCAGAATAAAATCAAGATGATACTAGTAAGAGAGAAGGTGATAATGGATTCCAGGTGGGCACACCACAGGAGCAAGCCTAGAAGATCTAGGGTATTATACAAATTCAGAAAAATTCCAGGCAAACACATTGCTGCAGGGCTCAGTTGGGTGAATGAGGGCAAGAAGGCACCTCTATATGAAACTTTCACATCATCCCTACCCTAGGCACAGGAGCTCAAGCCTGACCCCAGAGTGAGTTTGCTCAGGCTGCTGTAATAAGGAACTGAGGTTGGGGGTCTTAATTAACAGGCACGGATTGTCTCACATTGCTGAAGGCCAGAAGTCTCCAAATGAAGCGTGGGCAGGGGTGGGTCCTCCCAAGAGCCACTGGTGAGAGAGAACCTGTTGCAGGTTTTTCTTCTTGGCTTGTCCCTGCAGCTTCACATCATCTTCCTCTGTGTCTGCCTCCAAATGTCCGCATCATACTGGATTGGAGACCCTCCAAGGGACTTCAGCTTAGCTTGGTTACTTCCATCAAGATTCTGTCTCCAAACAATGTCACATTCTGAGATGCTGGGCTTAGGATTTCAATGTCTTTTTCAAAAGGACATAATTCAACCTTAATACTTCCTATGTGGTGCATGACCTCTGGCACTGGAAGTTCAATGCCACAGAAACGCAACATCACTGGCCCGCTTTAGCTCACCTGGCACACAGCACCTGGCTCCTGGATGCACCTTGATAATGCTTGACAGAGATGCACAAAGTGAATGACTGTGTAGCTCCCCCCGACTAGAGATTCGTGACTGCATGGTCTCAAGGCATCTCATAACCTGCTTCCCAAAGAGCTCTTCCACTCCACTTCCTGCTGCTCTTGCCCTCATTCTCTGTGCTGTAACCACACCTGCCACCTGGGCTCTTGCGATGATCCTGACTCAGAGCCATTGCATTTTGCATCCTTCTGCCTAGAATATTTAGTAATAGCTCTTGGTAGTGTGGTACATAATGGTTACTCAGGGATTACATCTCCTTAGTTTATCATACTGTAACTTTTTTTTTTTTGAGACAAGAGTCTTACTATGTAGCCGAGCCTGGCCTTGAACTCATGGCAATCCTCCTGCCTCAGCCTCCTGAGTGTTGAGATTATAGGCATGTGCCACCATACCCAGCTGTACTTTAAATTATTATCATACAACTTCAGGTACAATGTTCGATTCCTTTTAACCACTTGCTCTACTTTTTGCTACTTATTATAAGTTCTACTTCAATATATCATAATACTCTCTTTATACCCTGTTAGTATTTTTCCTTAAATGGTCAGTGGTCTTTAAAATGTGTTTTTAGGGCTGAGGATTTAGCTCAGTAGCCTAAGCGCCTGCCTGGCAAGTGCAAGGTTGTGAGTTCGATCCCCAGTGCCACAAAAAATAAATAAGTAAATAAAATGTGCTTTTATTGGTCTTTTTCTATTTATCTACCCATTTATGTTTCTAGTGGTCCTCAGTCCTTCCTAAAAATATGGGGCTCCTATAAAAGGCCTTCAGAGCTATCAAATAGAGGCCAGATCCAGGTTCCATGCCCTGAAATAAAAGTTTTAATGAACCAATAGTCACAAAAATGTAGACATTTTTATTTACTGTATTCCTTGGTCATTGTTACAATTAAAATAGGAGGGCACTGGATTTCTTTGACAAAACAGGGAGGAGTCTGTACGCTCTTAAACTCTACCCATTATACTTGGGTTAACATCTATAGACAGGTAGAGGTTAACACTAAAAATAAAAGGCTTATGCCAAATGCCACCTAATTTTGTCTGATGCCTACAACTTTTTGGAGCCACTATTAAGTATTCTACCTTTAAGTTTTGGACCTTGCTTGTTTAACATGGTTATAAAACTGAAACCTAAGAGCAATGACTTGCTAATGTCTGTGTCCTCTTTTCAGACTATCAAAGGATAATGACACATCAAACATCCAAACCCATCTTCCCATGTCTCCTACAGATCAGTCAGAGTGAGACTTTTGATCCCTGGTTTGGCAGGGTCAACATAACCCCTTGGCCAGAAGCAGCCATAAGAAGGCAGACCTTCGGCCCCTTTGCATCCCTTAATTAAGAATAAGGGATCGAAGTCTCAGGGGAAGGGGAGAAATGAGGCAGAGTAGAAGAAATAAAGAAGGTAAGAAGGAGACAAGGAATATAATTTATACATTGTATTTTTAAGAAGACTATGACGTCAGGACACAAAGTTACTCCAGGTGACCCATATTTGCACTCTCTGGCTTACTTATGCTTTTCTTATAGGCTCATCATACCCTAAATCCCTTTAAGTCACAATAAATTTACAGCTTAGCTTAGTTGGTAAGGGAAAGGGCAAAATCTGACCTTAAGAATAACAGATTCAAAGGTTTCAAAGAATGTTTTTAGGCAAAACATCTTAGATCACCATCTTTAAAAAAAATAAAAATTCAACCAACTGGGCCATGCCTTTCTCCCATAAAATGAGCCATCTTTTAACCTTACTTTGAGCTATTTACTTTCTACCAGTGGGTAAGCCATCACTTTTCTCCTATAAACCAAGCCTACACTTTCTGTCGATTCACAAATTCCATAGATTTCCACTGCCAAAAACTCATAAATAGTCCCTGATCTAGACTATAATGCACCTCTCTCTGGAGGCCCTGTGTTCTATTTCTTTGTGTGCTTTTAAAAGTCTACCTATTTAATAAATCCCCTTATGCCTCTTTTTTAAAAAATGTGGGTTTCCAGTTTAGATCTTTTCTCTTCACTGTTGTCTTGCTCAGTTTAGCTACTACAACAGAATGCCTGGGTAGTATAAACAATTATTTGTCACAGTTCCAGAGGCTGGGAGTTCAGGACACAGGGCACCAGCCTTGCCAGGCCCTTGGTGAGGATTCCCTTCCTCAATCATGTCATGTGGCCCCCTTAGTGTATATGCAAGACAGTCTTCATGTCTTCCTCTTCTATAAGGAGATTAATCACACGACAAAGGCTTTATTGTCATGACCTAATCTACCTCTAATTCTTCCTACAAGCCTCACCTCCAAATACCATCAATTGGGAATTAATATTTAACATGAATTTTTTTGGGTGAAAGAGCATATTTAGTCAATAGCAGCCATAAAGAATTTCCTTTAGTGTTTCTCTATCCTTTTTTTTTTCTTTTTGAGACAGGGCCTCACTATGCAGTTCAGGCTGGCCTTGAGCTCACTTTGTAGGCCAGGCTGGTCTCAAACTTGCAACGATCCTCCTGCCTCAGCCTCCAGAGTGCTGGGATTATAGGCGTGCACCACCATGCCTGGCAAAGATTTCTCAGTTTTAGAATTTCTAAATGGTTCTTTTATAGCATTTCTGTTTCCACCTGGCCACTCATTTCACCAACGTTTTCCACTAAGTTCTTTAACATATTTATAACAATTATTTTAAAGTTTTTGTGTGCTGATTCCAATATTTGCTTCATCTTTTGAGTGCAGCTCTTTTGACTATTTTTTTCATAATGACATTTTTTTCTATTTCACATATAGAGGGAATTCTTTAGTGTATGACAGACATTGTGGGAACCCTAACAGAGTGCCTGAATTTTGTTACCTTTCCCTAGAGCATGGTGAGATTTGTTCACGGAGGGTGATGGATCATTTCAATTTCACTGAGGCTTGCTTTCTGGTCAGGTCTATTTCAGTGTTTCTCGGGCAGCCTTCTCTCTGAGGATGTGGTTCTTCCTCTTAACAAATGGCTTTTCTGGGGTTTTAACTAAATGATAGGGTGTCCACCAAAGTCCTTGGCTTGGCAGGATGGAATTCCTCAACACCGAGTGGCCTCTGAATCCTCTGATCAACTCTTTGTTTCCCGGGAGCTGTTCTCTACTAGGCATTCTGGTGTCTCATTCTGAAATGCTCAGTTTAGATCTGGCCGGGGACCTGCGGGAACCCTTACACAGCACTAAGGGGCCGGCTGCAGTCTGGTACCTGACACACAAATTGCCACTGTCTTAGTGGCTAAAATTTCTCTTCTTCCCAGGAGACTGCAGCTCTCTGCTTGACTAAACTTTCCCATTCTGTGGTTTAGAAATCACCTCCAAAAAAAAAAAAATCATCTCCAAGCAAAAATCCAGGGTAAACATGGAGGCTACTTCAAGTGCTTCCCTTGGCTCAAGGATAATGACTTCAAGCAATTCCTATCCAATGTCAAAAAGCCATTGCTTCCTATGTTCCGTCCACTTGCTACAGTTACTTCTGGTCTAATACCAGCTATTCAGCTACTCCATTACAGCCAGACCGGAAGTCAGCCAAATACCTACATGAACAACAGGACAGTTCACAATTACCTAACCTAAGTGACCATTAAAAATTAACCACTGCTGTCTCCCTGTGGGCCTCCCCTAGAGCTGAGCCTGCCTCCTGACTTACACTCCTGCTTCCTCCTCTTTCCATCCGCTGTGTCTTACAGTCAGTCTGGTTCAAGTTGACATTATTTTCATTTTCATTTCCCCTCTGTTTATTCTGAGGCCTTCCTCATACACAGAATTATGAAATTGCCATTGGGAGGAAAATGAGTTAAACAAAAAAAGGCTCAAAAGAATTTCAAAAATACAAAAATTATATAATATACTGAAAATAGGACATAGGATTTTACACATGGGAATATATTCTATTAAATGCCCAATACAGGGGAAACTAGAGACCTCTGAATAACTGTTGGCCTATGTTGCATTTTAACAAGACAGGGAATATTCTTGATAATATGTCACAATAGAGGAACAGCAATAGCAACTCAAAACAGATAGTTCTTTACATATATATATATATATCTTGAATATATACATAGCATATTTATATAACATATATATTAATTTCATAATATATATAGCATATATATATATATATTGCATTCAAAGTGCTAATAAATGACAATCGTCTTTCAATCTCTAGCTGAAGTTAAAAAATGAAAATAAAAAGTCATGCTTGAGGTAGGCTGTGAGGAAGCTCCTGGGAATATTCCAGGAACCTGTTACAGCTGGCCAAGATAGGATTTGAGGTTTATAAGAAAGAATTTGTAAAATGGAAAGAAACACATACAATGAGCACCATTACCGACCCAGTATACACAGGACTGGGCATAATGAAGACGCTTCAAAGTACTTTTGAATGACCGCATGACACCACATCTTCATATGCACAACCTAATGCATTTCTGGGCCGTGTTTGGGACTTTCCCCTGGTTCCCTTTGTTGACACAAGATTTTATCCACTGTTCATGTTTACTGCTTTTGAAAATTTGTTTAACTTGGAAAACACTGTTGCCTCTGTCTCCACAGCATTTTATCTTCACATCTGGCTTGGGGACCATCAGCTTACAGAGTCCACTCACGCCTGCTAATGTTTCCACAAGCTTATTAAAATTTGGTGCACTTTGGCTTTGAAACATGTGTATGGAAAATTTTTAACATAAGAAGCCCTGCATGCATTGTTATTTTTAACTAGATGTATGCAACTGTTAAATTTTGTGTTTCTTGGGTTTTGTTTGCCACAGCTGACTGGGAACAGTCCCAGTGAGGAAATCAGGTCAACAAAACAGCTGCGATAGTGGAAAGGGGACCAATGGCCATGAGAAAGAACCCATCAATGAGTCTGCTTCTAGATGAAAGCTGTTGTGGGAAAAACAAACACCTTATGGATGTAAAATGTTAAGGGATCAAGCTTCCTCCCGTCAGGTGTCTCTTACAGGTGCAGAAAATTTTAAATATGCTGACAGTACTTCATGGACAGATGAACATATATTAAATATAGCCTATGAAATGGAACATGTATCCTAAACTGTGGGTGACTCTAAATCTATTGAATATTCAGGTAGTAGAAGTGGAAGGCATCTAAGGCTTTTCATTTTGGAAAGCAGCAGATGTGCTAATCTAATTCCTTCTATCTACTTGTAGGACTGTACGTACATCATTTAGACAACCAGGGACTCAGTTTCCTTGTCTGAAACCAGTGATTTCTCAGAATTTGGTTATCTTCCCTCCCTCACTCCTTTTGCAAATATGTAATTCACTGAAATTGGTTTCATATACTTTGGTTTTTTTAGCTCAGTGCCAAGGATTCCACTGAAAGAACAGTAGGCAGTATTTTTCCTGTGTCAAGCCTGATGCTTTGAGCACAGAAAGAGTCAACGGGTGCCTCCTCCAGAGTCCTGGTTCCATTCTTGTCAGATGAGAAGCCAGATACTCTATGCTGCTGTGTGGATCTGGAGTGTCCCCAAAGGCCCATGTATCCAAAGTTTGGTCACTGGCCTGTGGGACTGCTGGGAGGCCATGGAATCTTTAGGAGGCAGGGTCTAGAGGGAAGTTGCTAGGTTACTGGGGCCATGGCCTTGAAGGGGATGTGGAGCCCTCAGCCCCTTCCTCTTCCTTTGCTTCCCAGTAACCATGAGGTGAGCAGCCTCCTGGGTTATGCATTTCTACAGCTCAGAGCAACACAGCCATGCAACCACACACCAAAACTTCTGAAACCACTGGCAAAAATAAACCTTTCCACCAAAGTAGTTTATCACCTTAAGTATTTTTGTCATAGCAGCAGAAAGCTACTTAATAAACTCTTGGTCATATGATAAAATAATTCCTATACTACTATGTTTCATGTTTAGATGTCCTCTATGAATCCTTGCACAGATCAGCACTGCCATATGGTGTGGTTGTCTACAACGAATGTGCAGGTTTATGCTAAAGAATTAATTAGCATCTTTCTTAAAAGGATAATTTGCTGAAACCTATAGATCAGTGATGGTGAACATTTTAGACATTGAGTGCCAAACTGGAACCCAAATTCTGCTTATTTATTGCAACATGCCAACACTGCCAATAATCCTGAACCCTGAGGTTTTAGTTTAGAAAAAACAACTCTATGTTAACATCCTTTGTCTTAAAAGAACAGAATAACACCCATGTCAGAGGTTTTCCACTATTGCTATAGACTCACAATTCTCACTTAGACAAGTAATTATAGTTCCCTAAGATTCTTTCAGTCTTTGTGCACCTGTAAACACATACACGCGTGGTCACCAGATACATGCCACTCAAGCACGCGGCCTATCACTTCTTACATGGTGCACAATTTTTCCTTAGAACTATATAATCTTCATTTAGAATGGTTACAAGATAACCAAGTTGAAAAAAGTCAAATTGTTATCATCTTTACCTATTTTAGACTGAAATAACTGACTAAGTGTGTTTTTGTCTGTTTTTCCTTACATGTCTTTAATATTTGTTTAATGAAAGGAGCTACAGTAATACTGAGTGTGTACATACTTATTTACAACAGCTATGTTTTCCTGAATTTTACCCTTTGGTATTATCAGATGCCAGTTTTTGTTCTAACTTAAATTTAAATTTGTTCCAAATTTTGTGTAGTGTTAAGCTACACACACACACACACACACACACACACGAACATACGCTTAGAGATACATATACACACTGGCTTTTTGGCTAGCATTTATACATTTTTTTTGGCTAGCATATCTTTGTCAATGCTTTTTAGTTTTGCTATTCTACTTTGTGTTTTAACGCAAAATTCTTTTTCTAAAGGGTAACTTAT
>RJWT010008825.1:7632-25921 GCA_004365215.1 Cuniculus paca | reverse complement strand
TAACTCTGACCTCAGCTGACTCAAGTAAGGTGTTCATTACTGAACAATTAGGAATTAGAACCACCTACACAGGACAAAGTGAATTTCTAATCAACAGGTAGTAATAGCAAAACCCCCACCACAGCCTAGAAACATTAGCGTGGATTATCCATGAAGAGAGGATTAAAAAAAAGAGAGACCCAGAATCCAGCAAAGGAAACCCCAGCAGGCCAGCTGGCTAATGTTTGGGATAATAATTCCAAATGTATTAAAATAAATTGTAAGAAAGAAAAGGCTAAAGGCAATAAAAGCAAGCTTCACACGATACTGTATATTGTGGATAAAATCATGCACATTTGCAATAATCACTTCCCCGGAGGCAGGCAGTAAAGGCACCACAAGCAGAGAGTGGCAGAATTTAGAGACACAAAGTGCTCTGTGTGCTAGCGAGGCCTGGCAGAAGTGGGGCAGTGCAGTGCTAGATTTATAATAAAGAGTCTGCCTAATGGAAACCTCCCTGGTCCGGTTCTTCTACGGCCTGAATATTGTTTTGCAAACTATGGTGAAATGAGAAGGCGTTTGGAATGCACAACTTGGCCCTTCTACCACAGGTAATGCAGTCTTGCAAAATGACTTCATTTTCTTAAGCAAGGCGTGAGCCACCTCCTCTGTTTTCTCACTTTTGGGTTTCACCAGGATCACGAGCTGAAGGCATTTGAATCCCTTTCTGTCTCTCTTCTTGGCCCTCAAGGATGGACTAGAATTCAGGGACTTCAGAATGAGGGTAAAGTGAGGCATTTGTGTCTTCCCTGCATTTAGAACTTGCCACTCACTACTTTTATGTTGTCTGACATTGTCCTAAGTTTCTCTTGCCTATTTGAGGTGGTCTTGTTACTCCCAAGAAGTCTGGTTCAAGAGTCTACAGGCAAGAAAGAATGTGCTTTGTTTATGGAAATTCAAGTCAGTCTTGGCTGGACCACAGCGGGTGTTAGGGGTTAAGGTCAGAAGGAGAGAGTGCAAAATGGGGAAGAACAGCAGGAGAAGATGGAGGAAAGGGAGCCAGGGGCCAGATCATTCCCATTCATGCACATAAAGGAATTTGGCCAAAGCAGAGTTTTCTGGATCTTGAAGGTGGTGTTCATTGTACTAACCACACTTTGCATATAGTCTTCCTTCTAGCTAATTACAACTTGCAATATATTCCAGAATCTTTCGTTTTAGATAGCTGTTCTTCTATTCAGCCTTGATTCAGGTTGATAGAAGAGATGGGTCTGAGGTCATTAGGTATTTACATCCTTTTGCAATTTCTCAAGTAATCAAACGAAGATTAAACCTGTTCCCCATGACAGGTTTGTACAACCCACAAACAGCTGTGAAGCTTTCCAGCAGGGTTTAGAATAGGAAGTCAGATCTGAATCCACCCAAATCCATTCAAAACCAAATTACTCCTCCAACTATACCCACACAGTGCACTGTAGGTACGAAACTCTGCAGGAAACACATGCATTTTTGTAAGGGTCAGGAAAAAGGGATCCAGTAGGTTTAGATCACAAATAGGTTTAGAATAAGAATTTTTATTTCTTATTAAAAATTGTTAATGTACAAAATAATGTTGAATGAAACAACAAAATACAGATAGAAGCAGAGTATAGGGGTGTGTACCTGTAATCCCAGCACTCTGGGAGGCCGAGCCTACAGGATCGCAAATGGGAGGCCAGCCTGAGAAATTTAGCGATAACCTGAGCCCAGTCTGAGCAACTAAATGAGACCCTATGCAAAATTTCAAAAAAGGTTGGAGGATGTAGCTCAGAGCAAAGGCCCTATGTTCAATCCCTAGCACCACCAAAATAATTAATAATAATAATAATAATAATAATAATAATAATAATAAAGTTAGGTAAGAAAGACAAAATTTTAATTAAGATTAGTCTGCTTCCGACACTACATAGTGAAAGGCTTGAGGCAGTGAGATTCCAGTGGTTAGTTGTCCAAGTGTCTTGGTTAGATCAGTCAGATCTAAATACCAGGTGCATCACTTACTAGCTGAGTAACCTTCAGCATCTTGCTAAATTTCTCAAAGACTTGGTTTTCCCATCTGCAAACAGGGAATCATAGCACACCCAGCTCCTAGAGCACTGTAGTGACGGTGAAATGTTATAACATGTCTAAGCAGCGTGCTGCTACCCACCACGCATAAGCATGAGCTAAGGGGTGCTGTGTTAAATCTGATGAGCTAGATGAGGTTTTAGCTCATCCATCAGTTTTTGTAGGAGGCATTTTTGATGCTCTCCCAGCATCCCTACAAGACTGGGCTACTGCCTCTCCTAAGAGATGCAATCCCACAGCATCTTATTCCACCCCTACTTGGGACATTTTCCTTATGTCCTGCGACTTCCCATTAGCAGTCTATTGCCAGCTGATGGGCAACTCAAAGTAAGCACACAGACTGTTCTTGGTCACCATTGGCTTTCCAGCCCAGGCTTAATGCCCAGTGCTCAGTGCATGCAAACAGACAGTAATATTTCTTGAAATAAGCTATAGTTTAAGAAGCCTTTGACAAGTCACAACCAGAAATGTATCTTTTGAACTGCAACCCAAACTGTTGTCGTTACAGCAGATAAATAATGCCAGTTAACGTAGTTTTTAGTGTGTTGTTATATAGGTTCGTGAACAAAACATCCACAGACTTTTGCAGCAGAGGAGCTTAGATATTTTAAGCCAGCTTTTGCTACATGGTGCCTGTGCCATCTTAGAAAAATCACTTGATTTCTCTGAGACTCTAGTTGGCCATCTCTAAAGTGGAGATAAAAACAGCAAATAAACTGAAGTGTGTACTGTCTGGCATATACAGTCAGTAACCATCAAAAGGAAATGGCTGATTTTGTGAATGCCCTGTAAACTTTGTTAATACCTTTGCTGATGTTTTTGGATACTTAAAATATATATTGACGCATGATTTCATTGAGCATGTAGACAACAGTAGCTAATATTTATTGAAGATTTCCTATCTGCTGGCACTGTTGAAAGTGCTTTCTTTACTAATCTGTTTAATCACCTGAATGCTGAGATAATGTATCGTATTGTCATCGCCTCTATTTTATAGAGGGGCGATTGAGTAGCGAGTGATTAGCAACTTGCCCCATGCACAGTAATAAAGTACAGGGCCTGGACTCAAAGGCAGGCATCCTGCTGCGTGCCCTTAGCCAATGCCTGGGCAAGGACCAGCCATGGGTGTGACAGGAGAATGGACAGGTGGCCCCTGTGCTGCCCCTTATAAGGCTGAGGCTCTCCAGCTCTGCAACTCTCCCTCTATAACTTAACGTGAGGAATCGTGTTTGTCCTCCTTGGACTTGAAAGTCAGGTGCAGATTTATTGCTTTCTCACTCCACTGTGTCTACTGCAAACCACACTGCAAGGTAAACGGCTACCAAGCATTGCATGTTTTCCCGGAGGAATGAAGTTCTAATTTGGGGTTGAATTCCTCAGCAAGGCTTCACGTCCAAGCAAATCATTAACATGGTCCAAAATGTGTCAGAGAAGTAGATACAAAACAACTACAAGCCTTTAGCATGCTTTCAAAAATAAAATTGCCTTCCAGGTTGCATGAAATAGGCAAGTATACCCAAATTAAGCAAATGCATAGAGAAGAAAGCACTGCTAAACAATCAAGCCCAGATGAGTGTCCTTGCTATTAATAACTTTTAATTAGTAGTAGTATTGTTCATGTTAGCATTTAGCATGGTTTTGGGGGAATGCACTTGATGTCTTGTGGCTTACAAATTTCTCTATGAAAAGCAGAGACGTTGAAAATAACCCCAGCAATCTCTACATTGCTCTTAAAATCAGGATTAGTCTTTTCCAATTTAGTCACCAGAGTCTAAATGTTGAAGGCACCGCTAGGACTCATGGTGCAGGGCAGAAAAAGTCTTGAAACTGGTCTTTTTATTTATTTTCTGTTCCACGACTGAACTTCACCTCCACTTTGAGTCCCCTCTTCTTCGTGAAGGACAGTGGGAAGAGGGAAACCCAAAGGGCTGGGAATATTTAGCTCCTTGTTGCTTTGCCTTTGGGACAGGATGAGCACCCACAAGAGGCCCATGTTCCGCTTAGAGTGGCCTGAGATGCTAGGTCCATCCAAAGCCGTGGTGTGCATTGACCTAAAGCTGTGATGGCGAACCTGTGACCTGCATGGTGCTGTGGCCGTTTGTGTCACTAAAAGCTCTGAAAGGTTCGCCATCGCTGACTAGACAATGGGGATTGAAACTTTCGGAATAATGATGGCTACATCTGTTACTAAATGGAAAAACAATTTGCAGGACATAGGTATTTTTGCTGTACGAGGGACTGAACTCAGGGCCTCATACATGCTAGGTAAGCAATCAGTTATATCACCTGCATGTGTTTTTTTTTTTTTTTTTGAGACAAGGTCATGCTACATCGCTCAAACTGGCATTGAACGTGGTTCACTTCCTACCTCAGCCACTAGAGTAGCTGGGGTTACAAGTGTGCACCACTGAGCCCAACTAAATGGTAGCCATTTCCCAGCAGGAGGTTTGGGGCACCAATACTTCCCTCTGGCCATCTCTCTAAATGTTCTCCCTTTACAAAGAATACATTTTGGGGGGTCGAGTATGAAACCTTTCAGCAACCTATGTAGCTGTGTGCGGTTTTAGTGCACATCCAGGAATTGAGTAGGAATTTGTCCTATGGGATTACTTTTATTAATAAAATCTGTTAGTAGCAGATGATGGAAACAGGAACATTTTTAAAGCTCATTTTAAAAGCGGAGGAGAAAAGAGCTTGAATATTTCTAGTGCCCTGTAATTCTGAATATGTCCCATAGATGGCACTGTTGTATAAAACACCCCATCAACCAGGGTCAGGACCTGTGGAAAGATTCTACTGTCCTAGTAGAACCCTACACAAATCACAGGAAATAAAATAAAAAGGTGTTTTCCTCTGTGGTATAATGTGGGTGGTGTCAATGGGAAAGTCCTTCTATTTATTTAAGTATGGATATATTTTGCATTTCCCAGTCTAGATGCTTTTATGCAGGACATTACCAGTGTGAAAAGTTAACCTTCTCTCTCCCTACTCGCCCCCAAGTTTAAAGAATCTTTGATTTAAAGCAAGAGAGCCCGAAGACTGCTTCTGTCATTTCTATCATGTTAGTTATTTCTTTTTTAAAAAATACGAGAAGATTTATTACAGATAGAAAAATAGGACGCACTCAAAGAGCAGAGTGCGTGTGCTCAGAGAAATGAGGCACCCTTATTAATTCTACTCAGAGATAAAGGTGTGAAGGGAAGGGTTGTCACCCTTTTTAGAAATGTCTTTCCGCAGCTTGTTTATAACTGAAGGGTTGCAATGGTGTGATAGAAAGACCATAGGATTTTGTTCTTTTTTAAAATTTTTATTAGTACATGTTTGCAGTACGTAGTGTTTACATGCCTCCTTGTGTGGAGTTGGTACAGGCACATAACACATCCAAATTCTTCTTTTCATCTCCTGTGCCTCCTTATCTTCTTCCCTCCTTTCATCTCTTGATCCGCTTCCCAACTGGGAAAGAGCTATCTCCCCACTTCCTATTCTTTATCTTTTCTTTTCTTCTTTACTTATAATTTGGACTTCTTATAGAAGAGAAACCCTTACGTAAGCTTGTGTGTCTGATTTATTTCACTTAATGTTATGGTCTCGAAGTGCATTCAGTTTCTTACAAATGACTCAAGTTTATCTTTGTTTATGGCAGAATAGTACTCTATCACATATACATACATTTTCTTTATCCATTCATCTATTGGTGGAAATATAGGCCACTTCCAAGATTCAGCTATTATGAATTGTGCTGCCATAAACATGGGTGTGGATGGATCACTGAAATGATGTCTTTAACTCTTTCAGGAAGATTACTAGGAGGGGAATATCTTGGTCAAATGAAATTTCTTGTTTTTTTTTTTTTTTTTTTTTTTTAAGGCATCTCCATACCAGTCTCCATAGAGTACTAGTTACTATTCTCACCAAAAGGACAGAAGTGTTCCTTTGTCCCTACAGCCTCACTAGCATCTATTACGTGATGTTTTTATGATGGCCATTCTTTCTGGGTTAAGAGGAAAACTCAGCGTTGTTTTAATTTGCATTTCTCTGATGGCCATAAACATTGACCACTTCTTCATGTATTTATTGACCAATTGTACTTCATCTTTGCAAAGTCAACTCATTTCCCTTGCCCGTTTTTTGATTGGGTCTTTTATTTTGGTGATTTAATGTCTTTGAGTTCTATATATTTTTTTAGATAATAGTCATCTATCTGAGTAATAAATGCCAAATTTTCTTCCAATTCTGTAGGTTATCTTTTCATCCTATTGGTTGATCTTTTGTTGTGCAGAAGCTTTTGAATTTGATATGATCTTATTTGTTAAATCTCAGTACTATCCTCATGCAACTTCTGTTCAGAAAGTCCTTGCCCCCTTCTGTCGCTTCAAGAATTTTTACTTATTTTCTCTTCCAGCAAGTTAAGTGTTCCTGTTTTAATACTTAATTCTTTGATCTATTCTGATTTTAGGTTAGTACATGGTAAGAGATACAGGTCTAGACTCAATCTGCTGCATGCAGATAGCCAGTTTTCCCAGGGCCATTTGTTAAAGAGGGTAGCTTTCCTATTTGGCCCCTTTGTCAAAGATCAAATAGCTGAATGTGTTTGGGGTTATTTCCGCACCCTTTGTTCTGTTCCATTGATCTTCATGTCTGTCTTTATGTCAGTACCAGGCTGTTTTGGTCCTGGTAGCTTTGTAATATAACTTCAAGTCCAGGGATGTGATGCCTCCCAATTTGTTCTTGTTACCCAGGACTGCTTTTGCAATTGAATTTAATCCTTTAATCCTTTACTCTAGGTAGCTATCCAGTTATTACTGCACCATTTACTAAAATCACCACTTCAGGGGCCGGGGATCTAGCTCAGCAGCCTAAACGGCTGCCTGGTACGCACAAGGTCGTGAGTTCAATCCCCAGTGCCGCAAAAAAAATAAATAAATAAATAAAATAAAATAAGATAAAATAAAAATAAAATCACCATTTCAGCAGGATTCTAAGATTCACTATTACACACAACATTGCCATATTTACCTGGGTCTTTTCCAGGCCTTCTCTGTTTAGATGATGCCTGTGCCATTTCCACGCTCTTCTGTTACAGGATGCTTAGCATACACTGATGTCAGAGAGGTGTGACTGCCCTCGTCAGTTTTCCTTTTCAGTGTTTCCCTGACAATCCTTCCTCTTTGCTTTTTGATATCAACTCATTTAACTTTGTAAAAATGCTTATCGACATTTTCATTAGAATTACATTGACGTTATGCATTAGCTTAGGGAAAATTTGTACCTTTTTTCATTTACTGTTCTTTCTTTCAGTACTAGGGATTGAAGTCAGGGCCTTCACACTGAGCTACATCCCTAACCCTTTTTTTTTAGACACAACTCCAGCTGGGCTGGAACATGCAATCATCCTGCCTCAGCCTCCCAGAGCACTGGGATTACAGGAATGTAGCACCACAACCAGCTATCATTTACTAATATACTTAAACATTTTAAAAAATTTATTTTATTGATAAATTAAAATTGTATCTATGTGTTGCCTAGACACACTGTTTTGAAATATGGAATTGCAGAATGGCTAAATCAAGCTAATTAACATATGCATTACCTTGCAGGTTTTTCATTTTTTGAAGCAAGGACACTTTAAAAATCTACCGTCTAAACCTGGCATGGTGGCATAGGCCTATAATCCAGGTTCTCTGGGAGGCTGAGGCAGAAAGATCGCAGGTTTGAGCTCAGTCCACACCAGTTAGTAATTTAACAAGACCCTATCTTAAAGTAAGTTTAAAAAGGGTCCAGTGTTCAATCCAGTACTGAAAGATCTTTCTTAGCAATTTTTAAGATTTCAATACATCATCATTAACTATAGTCACTATATGTTACAATAGAGCTCTTGACTTAATCCTCCTATCTCATGTGAATTTTGGCTGTCTCCCTGAGCCCACCTCACCCCAACTTTCCAGTCCCTCATAACCATCACTCTGCTCTCAATTTCTGTGAGTTGGGTTTTTTTAGACTCCACATGAAGGTGAGATCCTGTGGTGCTTCTACGGAGATAAGCATGACTTTCTCCCTGAGGTCTATAAATTCGGTATATGATATTAATGAATCTTTTAATATTAAACTAACTTTGTATTCTCCATGGGGGTTTTGACATTTAAAATTTAAATGCAAGTGAAAACTCATATTTGAAATGTGATAGAGTTAAGATAAATCCACATATTAAGTGAAATATCATATTCTAAAAATTACTCCAAAAGTCCAAAAAAAGTATCCCCACATCACTATTTACATCAAAAATATCTCCAGGATTATGTATGTTACTACATAAAAGGAAATCTACATGTGCTAAAAATAATTGAATGGAAGAGTAATTTACATAGTTATACCATGACTAAGCATACCATGGAGCAGTAAATACATATGTAAAAACACAGCATATAAAAACATCTGACAGAGTGGAGACGCACTCCTGTAATCCCAGCACTCAGGAGGCTGAGGTTGGAGGATCGCTGCAAGTTCGAGGCCAGCCTGGGCTACAAAGTGAGCTCAAGGCCAGCATGAACCACATAGTTAAACCCTGCCTCAAAAAGCAAAATAAATAAATAAATCTGTCTGTGGTGTGAGAAACCTTAAATGCAAATAAGGACCAAAGTATATAATAGGTATTGTGAAATAGGAAGAAATGGTTCAAAAGAAGGGAGAAAAGGAAGGAAGGAAAAAGGAAAAAAAAAGAAAAGAAAAGAAAGACAAATGGAAACAAATCTTTGTAAATACAGAGGGGAAGAAGGGTTGAAGGGAGGTGAGGAGATTGGGGGGAAAAAGAGAAATGAAGATATATCATATACGGGTTCAAATTCCCTGTGATGAATAAGATCATTATGTATATCTAAATTGTACCAAGAAACTTAATAAAAAAACAAAAGACTCTCAAGAATGAAAAAAAAAAAACTGTGCGTTTGATTAGGGTTTTTTGGTTTTTTTTTTTTTTGCGGCACCAGGGATTGAACTCACGACCTTGCGCTTGCCGGGCAGGTGCTTAGACTGCTGAGCTAGATTCCCAGCCCTGTTTTTTGAGACAGGGTCTCACTATGCTGTTCAGGCTGGCCTTGAGCTCACTTTGTAGCCCAGGCTGGTCTCGAACTCACAATGATCCGCCTGTCTCAGCCTCCCGAGTGCTGGGATTAAAGGCGTGAGCCACCACACCTGGCTTTGATTAGGGTTTAGAAGGCTCATCAGCATCTTGCAGTTCATTACTTAGAATTTCACTTTTTCAATTTGTAAACAGCAATGCAGTATACCAATTAATTCATGGCTAATAGGCTGCTTCTATTTCATTTTCTTAATCTCTAGATTTCCTCAGATCTATTTTTCAAAATCTCTCACTTTTATATTCATCAGTGAATATGTTAGGTCCCTTCTCCTCTTCTATTTTATCACATGCACAGGCATGTGCACATACATAGTTGTACACCCATCCATACAAACATATACACAGAGTACCAGGTCCCAGTCAGGTATCATTTCTAGCCTTGGCCTTGCAAGCAGTGAACAGGAAAGGCATTCGGCTGTGACTGAAGGAATTCCAGAGCATGGAAGCTCCAGAGAAAAATAATCAGCTAAAAAGTGTACATGTTCCAATAGAGAAACGAATCTCAGTAGCCTAGTAAGGAATAAAATGCTGTCATACTTGATCTAGAATTCAGGGACTTGTACAACATGTGGATGTAACAGGCTCTTTTTACCCGATGAACAGCTGTTGTTCAATGAGTTGTCATTGGACCAGCAACCTCCTTTTCATCCCTAGGGACACCTGAAATCAAGGATGATATTAAAGGTGAAGGAGCTGAGGATGCCCCAAAGAGAATTGCTCACACACCTCCCTTGTCTCCCAAATAATAAAACTCTATTTCAGCCATGTTGCCCAGGGACCATTATTTCTATAATGCATATTTTAGTTCAGAAGTAAATTTTGTCAAATTAAAGACAACATGTATGTTTTAAGTACCATCGAGAAAGAAAAACTATGTTGCATCTGCTCGTTAGTAATCCAGTGAAAATTTTAGGAAACTAGTTTAGGTTTGGTTCATAAAAAAGATGTGAAGAAAATTAAGCAACCTTGCAGAGAACGTGTGGAGAGTCATCTGAATATTCTTGCTACAGTGATCTTGTCACACATTCTTTGGTATAAACTTACAATTGACTTGGTGCTACTTTTTGTTATTGTACTTTTAACTTTTTTCACAATTAAAAACTTTTATTGACAATGGGTTCAGAAAAGCTAAGTGTTCAATTTAAAATTTTTTAATAAAAATGTCTATTCTCAAGAACTTGATAATTTTGTACTTTGAATAGATTACCAATATTGGTCATCTATCATTGATGTCATTGATCACATGAAAATTAGAAGACATAAATCTTCTTAAAAAAAGTCATTGGATTATAGGAAGCTATTACATTATGGAAAGACTTTGCCTGAAGATCATGACCAAATAAGCAACTTCAGAGCTGCATCTATGTTTTTATCTGTAGAGCATGAGTTTTCATCTAGATCAAAAGATTATTGTTCCAAATGAGACTTGTTCTGTACAAGTCCATTTTAAGCTCTGATGGTCTAATTTGATCTCAGTCACATATTCTTTTTTGGTTTCGATGATAGCATTGACAATTGTCTCTCTCTCTCTCTCTCTATACATATATATATATATATATATATATATATATACACACATACATATATAGTATGATTTTTGAAGTAGTTATATTAATAGCATTTATTCAAGCCAATCACAGGAATGGACATGTTTGGAATTCCACATTACCTGGGTTCAATTACTTTTTTTCTTCTGAATTTAAATCAATGTTATAGCTTCTATCTGTATGTCCCCCTAAAGTCTCATACACTCATAGGTAGGGCTTTTGCAAATGACTGGATCTTGGATGTGTGATACTAGGTTATGAATGTGTGATACTGGATTAGTTTTCGGTTTGGTTTAGTATAGTTCTAGGTGTGAATGATAGATTTACTGAAGAGAGAAGATCCACCCTGGGTGTGGGTGGCACCATCCAATAGGAACCAGCAGGGCTTCACCATCTGCAGCCTCAAAATTGCAAATGTGAAAGACTTTGCTTTGAGAAGAGAGCCCCAGGACACCATGCTCTAGAATGGAGGCAGCCTAGTTAATGAATTTTGTCTCTCAGGATACAGTTCACCATGTTCTGCCATTCAGGCACTCAGAGACCTTTGCAATCATCAGAAAATGCAAAAGGGCTTAGCTGTTGCTCCAGCTGGTGGTAGATCTTGGTGTTATCCACATGATGCTGGTTTTAGGTGCATGCAGAATGAAAGAGTTGTGGGATCAGGAAGGCTTCCACTCAGATTCCAGAAGAAGGGCTGAGAGGCAAAGCCCCTGAGAGGGTACTATGTGAAACTGTGAGTGTGAAGCAGAAAAGTGCAGTGGAGACCCCACAAGGTTTAAGAAGCCAGGAACATGGCTCATCTGAGGAAAACCTCAAGAAGTGACCAAAACCAGCTCAATAGACAGGCCATGAAGGCTACAAATACCCACAGTACCATATGGCTGGGGCACTGAAGCCCTTTGGAGTTCACGTCTTGTCTGATTGCCCCAAGGGCTGGACTTGGAACTACTTAATGTTCCCCTGCTCAACTTTGGTCTTGCTTTGTTTCGTTTCCTTTCTGTTCCCATATATCTACTTTTTGGAGTGGTAGTGTTTATCTTGGGTATTGTGTGCTAGAAGTGCTTAACTTTCTTCTCATCTGTACAGAGGCTGGCAGCTAAGAGATTGCCTTAAGCTCAGGAGGATTTTGGCTTGGGCTTTTTACCAGTGCTGAAACTGTTAGGACTTTGGCAACCCTCAGAGCGGAACTAAATGTATTTTACATAAAGGAATGCATATGAGCCTTTGAGTGGGGGCAGTGGGCAGAGGCAGAATGTTAGGGCTTGTGTCTAGATGTCCCCTCAAAGCCTCATGTGCTTATAGGTGGGGCTTTTAGGAGCGACTGGATCATGCCTGTGATTATTCAACTGATTGCTTTAGCATAGTCCTGGATGTGAATGATAGACTTATTGAAAAGAAAAAGAACAGCTCCAGGTGTACCAACTAATAGGCATATATCCTGAATGGAATAAAAAGGGAAAGAAAGGATGTCGTGCTGCCTTCTGTCTGCTATGCCATGAGCTGATTCTCCTCTGTCCTGCCCCTCTGACATGCTTTCCTGTGTGGAACCAGCCAACTACATTCTTAAGCCTCAGCAAACTGCTATCCAAAATAAACCTTTTCTCATTTAAATTGTGGGTGTTCCAGCAATGAAAAAGTAAGACAATGGATTCATTTAAAAGGAGGTTATAAGAATCCAAAAAAAAATGTAAACACTAAAACCTTATTACCCAGAGACAACTACTAAAAATCATAATGTCTTTTAGCTGGGTATGGTGGTGCATTCCTATAATCTCAGGAGTCTGGGAGGCTGAGGCAGGGGTGCTGCAACTTCCAGCCCACCCTGGGCAACTTTGTGAGACCCTGTATTGAAATAAAAAGTTAAAATAGGGCAAAAATGCTGGGTTCAATCCTCAGTACTACACAGACACACACACACACACACACACACACACACACACACACACACACAAATAACATGGCTTTCATTCATTTCATATGAATAGAAAAGAGCCAAAATATGTAACACATAAAATACATGCCAACCAGAGATTCCATCCACAGTTTTGTATGCTGCATTTATTTATTTTTGGCACCAGGGATCAAACTCACAACCTCATACCTGCCAGGCAGGTGCTTACGCCACTGAGCTAAATCCTCAGCTCTGTATGCTGTTTTCACATGTAACATATCATAAATATTTTTCCTCTTGACTAGATTTCATGATTTCCTCACCAAAGGCAAATTTACGACTATTAAAAGGATAACCTAGCATGTATGTGGTATACACCTGTAATCCCAGCACTCTGGGAGGCCAAGACAGGAGTATTGCAAGTTCCAGCCCAGTTTGGGCAATTTATCTACTTAGTGAGACCCTGTTTCAAAATAAAAACTAAAATACATGAACAGGGTTGGGAATGTAGTGCAGTGTGAAGGCCATGAGTTCAATCCTCAGTACATAACCCACACCCCGCAAGGCATTTATCCATTCAAATTTAACTTAGGCAAAGCTAAATATCTCTTTAGATTTCACATTGTATCCCATGCAGCGTTTATTAAATAAGCCTGATTCTAGTGCCTCATTTGGTGGGGCGGGGGTGTTGGAAGAGATTTTTGATAAAGAGACTTTACCAAAAGCTAACATAAAAGGTAGATGCGCGTTTACCGCTGAGTTGCCTGTGTAATCATTTTATATTTTTCTTAAAAATATGAAAGTTTTTAAACAAACAAAAAATAAAAGTTCAGTAATAGAAAAATATTTTGACAAGACTTTCCTCTATAGCTAAATATAAACTTAGCTCCTGCGGACTTTGAAGAATTCATATTTGTGCCATAAAGGAAGTTAAGGACATATTTAGGTGAATACCGAATTAGCTGCTTCAGAAACAAATACACTACCCTTTTGAAATGAGAATGCTTGAACACACCATTATGCAACTAAATGGCTTGGATCTTTAGAAGTTTGCACTGTGCGTTCTGATCTTTAGAAGTTTGCCACAGTGCATCAGAAACTGTTGCTATTGCTGATGACCGATGTGATTGCATTACTAAAATACAAATGTGTGTGTACAGGTCCTTATTTTCTCTACGGAAGTGCTCATTTGGTTTGATACACATGACTGCCCTTCACCCAGAGAACTGGTTAGTGGAAATGTTTAGGGTTTTGTAGCATCACTTTTTTTTTTTAAGTGATTGAATACAGAGCCCTTACACAGAGCCACCAACCCAGCCCTTATTTTATTTTAAATTTTGAGATAGGATCTCACTAAATGGCTACGTGCCCAGGCTAGACTCCAACTCGCAATCCTGCCTCAGCCTCGAAAAATGCTGGGATTATAACTGTGCACCACCACTCCCGGCTTAGACCTGTTTTAGAGTAGTTGCAGGTTCGCAGCAAAGCTGTGTGGAAGGTACGGAGATTTCCCATATCTATCCCCTCAGCCTCCCCTGTGATCAGCTTCCCCTTCCAGAGTGGTACATTTGCTGCCATTGACAAACCTACACTGACAAGTTTATCATCCGAAGTCCATGTTTGTATTAGGGCCACCTTGGTGTTGTGCCTTCTATGGGTTGGGGCATGTTCACTGACAAGTGTCTACTATTAAAGTCGTGCAGAATAGTGTCACTGCCCTTAAAATCCTGTGTTCCGCTCCCTTCCCTCCTCCCTAGCCCCAGGGATTCACTGATCTTTCTATTGTCATCACAGCTTTCCTTTTCCCGAGTGTCACATAATTAGAATCTTACAGCAATACCATTTTTAGAATGGCTCCTTTCACTTTTGAATGAATGTGAAGCAATAAAGAATAAAATTAAACAAAATTTTCTAGCATAAAAACAACTACTGGATCATATTAGGAAAGCGACTAAAGGATGTTCACCTTACTCCTTTCATGGACCAAATGCACGCAGGAATCAAACATCCCATAATTAAACTACAGCAGCCAGGTTTCGGCACAGCCATGAAGCTGGCCAACCTGTGCGGACAGCTGGCTGGGGTGGGGTTAAATGGATGCTTCTCAATCTTGGCTGCACACTGAAATCACCCAGGGAGCTCTAAAGACTTGGGGTCCTCCAGAGGTCGCTGTCTAAGTCATCTGGAGTACAGCCTGGCTTTCCAGAGTTTAAAGAACTTCTTCCGTGAGGCCGAAGTGCGGCCACAGGTGGGAACTTTTGATCTGAATGTTTGCCTCGCCTTTTAACTTCATGAATACTTATCAAATGCCTGCTGTATCAATACCTAGTGGTAACAATCCTGAGAGTGTGGGGCATCCTGGGGGAGTAGTTTTCAGGTACTTAGTATCTCACTCAAAGAACTGAGCAGGACACTTTAAGAAGTAAGAAGAGTAAGATTTATTTAAAAACGAGTAACAGGAGTAAGTGGACAAAGGCTTGTGAACAGGTACAAAAAATAAATCCTCTTTTGCAACCCAGAACTCACTGTTCAGTATGTGCTTTGACACGCACAAAAGGAACATTACTACCAGGTGCAGGGGTACAAGGCTGTGATCCTGGCACTCCCGAAGCTAAGGCAAGAGGAATGAAACTTTGAGGGTGGCCTGGAGTACCTAATGAGACTCTTCCTCAGAGAACAAAACAAAAAGAAAAAATGATGATACCTAACACAGATTAAAGTGATGGAAAGTATTGATAGCCTTTATGTTTGGTTCTGAGACTAAAAAGCTTGTTTGTTTGTTTGGTCTTTTTGAAACAAGGTCTCACTATGCCGCTCAGGCTGGTCTTGAACTCACTATGCAGCCCAGGTTACCCTCCAACTTGTAGGGATCCTCCTGCCTCAGCCTCCTGAGTTCTGGGGTTACAGGCATGTGCCACCGTGCCTGGTTTAAGGAGTTGCTAATTACAAAGCACAAGACATGCGCAAAACCTCAGCTGTATAGATTTGCTATTCCAATTTTCATGCTGTGACACATGAAGATAGCTTTTTTTTCCTTCTATTTTAAAGGTTTCTGTCTCGAACGTGGGAATGGAGTCAAAGATACGTCAATCTGTTTGGATCATGTTTGTTTAAATGCAGTAAGTACTAACAGCAGGTTAAAATTTCCACAGGTTTTAATAATAATAATGATAAAAGAGGGTGGGACTGGACCAGTGAGAAGAGCTCATGTCCCAGATAGGGGCAGGTGCTGGGTCTGTTACGGTCCTGGCGTCATGGAAGGGTTTCTAGCCAGGGATTTACAGGAATTCTGACGCAACAGGGTACCTGAGTCAGCCCACCCCTTAGAGGGAGAGTTGTTGACCACGTGAGAATTTTAGAGGAAGTGTCATGGCGTCCAAAGCCAATTGTATTGTGTGGTTGGGGAAGGAAATCAAAAGCGCAGTGCAAATGAGGTTGGACACAGGCCAGGGTCACGTACTCTGGGATTCGCACATGCTGGGGAGGGGAAGCAGGGTGACTTCACTGGTTTTGATTTTTTGACATGATCGCCATTGTTCTGTCTGGTTCCTCAGTTCCTTGCCCCATGGCATATTGCTTTTTCCTTGTCCTTGCTCTATGTCACAAATATTTCACTGTTCCTTCCAGTCACACGACAAGCTTGTGCCTCTCGGTCCCTCTAAGTTATGTATAGACAGGTGATGAGCTTTAGCTAATGAAACAGGCGCAGAAATGATGTCTGACACTTCCAAGTTGAACCTTTAGGCACCAGTACACAATTTGTTGCTTTCCCTTTTTCTTGCTTTTGTGACTAAAGAAGCATTCAGATGGTCCCCTGTGGTCCCGGGTCCCTGGTGGCTGCCATGAGTAGATAGAGTCTTTCGGCTGATCTGTGCCAGGCAGCATGTAGCAAGAATGAGCCAGTCGAGCTGGGCTAATCCACTGTGGTTTTGCAGTTACTGCTGCGGCACAACCTAGGCCACCTTTACTGCTACAGTGCAATGTAGACATGCGTCAAATTGCGGACCTTGACCTCAACAGGGTCTGTTGTTTTTGAGACAGGGTCTAGCTATGGTTTTGAACCCACTACAGAGCCCAGGCCAGCCTTAAACTCATGGTGATCTTCCTGTTAAGCCTTGGGTTAGAAGTGTGCGCCACCACGCCCAGCAACAGGTTCCGTTCTTAAGAGGAAATAAAACAGATCCGGGAATAGCCATATCCTGAATGCAGAGTGATATCAGGAGAGTGTGACGCCTTAGAGTCCAGGATTTGATTCCTTGTTATTGCATTTTTATCTGTGCAAGCCTTCCGTTTCTTCTATATGCTGAGGGCGTGACACCTATGCAGAGTGTGAGGGCTCCCACACTGGTGTGTGCGACAAAGGAAATTATCCACATGAAGTGCTTGGAATAATGCCTGGGTCATTTTGGTTGACAAGTGGCTCGTACTGACTCACACTTTCTGTTAGCCCAGTACAATTCTAAAAGGTTGAAACATGTTAGTTCACTTAAGCCTCATAACACCTCTAAACCTTAGTTCCAATTTAAAATGAGGAAACTGAGGCATGGATCATTCAAGTGACTCCCCAAGTTATTCAGTGAGTGAGCAGAAAAAACTGTGAGACTGATCCCACGGGCAGCAGGAGATAAAAGTGGCCCAGGATTTCAGTTGGCCCAGAAGTCCTACCTGGGAGCTACATTATGAATCATAAGGTAAATTCGATGATATCAGGACCTGGATTTAGTAGATATTAGTCAAGAGGCAAACAATTCTAACATCAAACGGCCTTTCTTTCCATTTCCCCTCTGGCCTGAGAGCCAGAGTAGAACTGGGGGAAAGTAGAGGACAGCCTCCAAAGGCCATGCTGCGGAACTGCTGCTGAGCCCTTATTTTCAAATAGACTCCTGGTTTCCTCTCATTCACGTTATTTCACTGTAGATTTGTCTCCCAGGGACGTAAGGGAGAGCTTTGATAAAGCAAAGCACGAATCTGCTGTTGGAATTCCCAGTAAGGCCAGTCAACCTTCGCAGCTCCGTTTGACTCTTCCCAAGGCATCTGCTCTGCTGGTCCTCCCCTGTGAGGCATTTGCCTTCTCTGTTCTCACTAGAGTCTCCCGGAGTGCCAGCCCCTCGTGCTCTGCAGGTGCTTTGGAGATAGTTCATTAATGCTAATTAAACTGAAAAGATTTAAAATTTAATTCAACAGGCATTTATCAAGTTTCCTGCTGCGTGTCCAACACTCTTCTAAATACTAGTGACGAGAGCAGAAAGATCTAGCACAGTGCCTTATGCTAAATAGCAGCTGAGTGTGTTCCTCTCTGGAGAGAGGTAGTTCGCTGCATGTGCTAGGAAGAGGTCAGATCTGAAGGACAAGCAGGAGCCACATCAGCTAAGCGGGGAGCGTGTGGTGGAGATGTGGAGGCCCAGAGCTGCAGGCTGCATTTAATCCTCTCCACGGGGCTGCAGGAGGGCACTGAGGATTGAACTCACAACCTCGCGCTTGCCAGGCAGGTGCTTAGGCCGCTGAGCTAAATCCCCAGCCCGATTTAAGATGCTTCTAAGTAGGGGAGTGAAAGCCTGGCCTTGTGCTTCACAGCTCTCTGGGAGTTGTTCAGCAGGTAGACAGGAAAGTGGGGGTACCAGGCAGAAAGCT
>RJWT010008824.1:13369-25913 GCA_004365215.1 Cuniculus paca | reverse complement strand
GAAAGAAAACAACTTCCAACCCAGACTGATGTACCCTGCAAAACTTTCCTTCAAAATTAATGGAGAAACAAGATACTTCTATACAAAGAACAACTCCAGGAATTCATGACCACCAAACCAACCCTACAAAGAATACTAAAGGACATTCTAGAGAGAGAGAAAAAGGACCATGGTCTCAGGAACAATGGCAGAGGGGGACCATCAAGTGGGGCCAGTTGATTGAATGGAGAGGAAAACTAGGGAGCCAATGGCAGGAAAATAGCATGGCAGAGACATGCAGTGCAAGAGGGCCTCAAGGCACCAATAGAAAGAAACACAAGCAGAGTGGATCAGGATACAGGATCCATCAATATGCTCTATACAAGAAACACATTTAACTAGAAAGAAAATTCATAGACTGAAAGTCAAAGGAGAGAGAACAGTCCCCTATGTGACAGGGAGCCAGAAAAAAAGTAGGAGTAGCCTGTCCATTAATTGTAGAATGAATAAGAAAGATATGATAGTTTATGTGGTGGAAACCTACTCAGCTATAAAGGAAGATAACCTCAAGGCTCTTGTAGGTGGATAGAGGCAACTGGTGATTATGCTCATGGATGAAATAGTTCAGAGTCACATGGGTGAATTTTGTGTTGTCTCCCTAGTATAACAAACTAAAGGAGTTAGTGGGATCCAAAATGCACAATACATATTGGGAAAGTCAAAGGGGAGGAATTATCTAAAAAGGGAAGGAAGTGACCACTGTTAATCTATTATCATGATTTGAAACTCATATTGTCTTCATTGTTCTGATTAGTTTCATTTTATTCTGATTTGTTTGCTTTTATTATACTTGATGGCATGGACAGCTATTTCAAAGGTAACACAAAATATAATTGCAGCCATCCAGGATATCCAATTATCTCATTTAGAAACCCTGTATTGCTTTCATTGTTTTGTCTTGATTGATTTTACTCTATTCTGTGTTGTTTGATTGTAATATGTCTGAAGGTGTAGGCAACTATTCTGAAGATAACAAACATTATGATAGCCACTGCTGTTTTACTTAGTATCTTGAAATTCTATATTGCTTACATTGTTCTGCTTTGTTTTGTTTTTGTTTTTTTTTACTGTTTTATTTTGTTGTATTTTGTTTGATTTCACTTATCCCTGATGGTATGGGCAGGTATATTGCAGATAACAAGAGGCATTATAATAGCCATTATTGATTGCTTTTTACCCTGTTTAGAAGTCATGTATCATGTTCATTGTTTTGTTGTGACTGACTTTACTCTGTTTTATTTTGTTTGGTTGTATTCTTTAAAAAAAAAAAAAAGACAAGACAGGGCTTAAGAAAAACCAGACAATGGGGACACAGAGGCATCATATTTTGCCTCAGGTCAAATCCACTATTCTCACGAAAAGAATTCTTTTCCTACTCATTTGATAAGTGATTAGCATGTTTCATCTACACATCAAACCCTGACTCTAGGTGCTTTGGTTTGTATATAGGTGATCCCTCACCCCCCACACACAAGCCTCATGTAGTCATGGAAGTGGCTGAATCTAGCATTTGTGATTGACTCATTGTCTGTGGAGTCAACATACAATATAAGGTCAGGAAAGAGGCGTGTCTTTTCGCTCTTTTGCGAGGTTCACTCTTGCGAGGTTCACTCTTGCTGCTTACAGCCTCCGTGAACAGCTGCGCCCTCAGCCATGCCACCCTGCCTTGGAACCAGCTGAGATATGGACTGAAACCCCCAAAAGTGTAAGAAATAAACCTCTCCTTCCTTCACTTTGGGCATCAGGTATTTTGTCTCAACAGCAAGAAAAAAGTAACTAAGACACTAGGTTTGAGAATTATCATAGAGCCTTCCACTTAGTAGATGTTCAACAAATGATTCTTGGATAGAATGTATTGGACATCTATATTATCTTACAGTATGGCATTCTTGACTCAGTTAACTGCCACTCATAGGAAGTGGGCTAAATTCTAGGGCCAACCCGTAGCTTCCTGGTGAAGAACACAGACTCTGGAGCAAGGCTAAGAGTGTGCAAAAGCCAGTGGCACAACTAGATTTGCAACTGAGTACACATTAGTTAACCTTTATGTTCTTCGGTACAGTCTCTTCATCTGCAAAGCAGGGCTGACATGACAAACAAGTGTCTAGTGAGGATTAACCAAGATGATGAACATGCACAGCTTAGCACATTCCTGGCATCTACAGTTGACTTCCATGGATCCAACCAACTGAAGATCGAAAGTGTTGGGGAGTGGGAATTACACCTGTACTGAACATGCAGACTTTTTTCTTGTCATTATACCCTAAACAAAACAGGATACCCCTGCAGAGACCAAGGAAGGGCTATAACAAGTTTTCAATAAGGGTCAGGTATCATTACTGATGACTCTTGGAGTAGAACAAGCCTTACAAGAATGCAACCAGCTGCAGGAGCTGAACAAGAATATCTGATCCAGTCTGGGGCTAAGCTACAATATTAGGAAGTTTTGGCCTTCACAAGTCATACACAGTCCCAGCAGACAGGGAGCCATGAGGAATCTAGTAGGAGGTACAAGAACATTTCAAGGAGAAGAGACAGAAAACTTTGGAATTCAGGGACCATGAGGATTGAAATTTTTTTTCCCTGGCTCCAACATGTTTATCAAATCCTGTACTTTTCACAGGCTTTTGAAACATATAAAAAATAAGTCAGAAATATTTCAATGAATGAAGCATACCAAATGTCAGTAATAAGTGACACATTCCTTTAGGGAAAAGGCCATTTAAAAAAAAATCTAGTCTGTATATGCAAAGTAAGCAAGGAAATTCAGTCTTACTTTTTTCTTCTTCTTCTTCTTCTTTTTTTTTTTTTTTTTTTTTTTTTTTTTTTTTTTTTTTTTTTTTTTTTTTTTGTAGCATCAGGGATTGAACTCATGACCTCGTGCTTGCCAGGCAGGCACTTCGGCCACTGAGCTAGATCCCCAGCCCGTTACTTTTTTCTTCTTTAAAAATTCATTACTCCTAAAATATCATTTCACAAAATTGGAAGTAAAGGACTGAAAGGCCAAGAGAAAGAGGAGAAAGGGAGGGAGTGCACACCATTCACACAAAAGAAATAAAATTGTACAAACTGAAGCAGTTTATAACAGACTGGGGTCACACTCCCAGACATCGAAGGATGGCTGAAGAAATTCACCATTCTGCAGGGGCTGGGGATCTATGCTTGGTGGAGATCCACGAAGAACAACTCACTGTCTTGGAGCAATCCCCCTTCCTACTCTGAAGCTGAGCTTCTGCACCATTCCTCCACAGGGAGGGCCTCTCCTGCCACTGTCCAGCCCACCTCTAGGGCCTCCAGGTCCCTGCAGGTGGTTGTCTAGAGGGTCCCCTTTCCCTGGCAGCACAGGTCTTCTTTTCCACATTCAGATGGACTTCACCTCTGAACATGATAGGCCTGTTGCTCAGGACCTTCTGCACAGGCTCAGAATCATCAAACATGACAAAACCAAAATTGGTTAACTTCCCACCACTGATTATGCACAGCTTCACCACATTCCCATAGTTTTGAAAGAAATCTTTAAATTCTGATTTGTCCACCTCATGAGGCAGGTTACTGATGAAGAGCTGGTGGTTGTCAGGATGTCTCACAATTCTCCAGGGTTCAACATCACCTTGCTCCCCAGCCTCACAGATTGGCCTGAGTCCCCTCTAGGGAGGAATATTTATTCATTTTTCACGCACTCTTTGATCCCTCTGAGGCCTCTGCGGTGGAATCTGAGATTCAGGTTTAGACTCTGGATGGGGATGTGACACCGGTGTTTTCACTATATGAGATGATATCCCAGAAACAGAAACAACCCTCCTAGGAGGGAGGTTCTTACTGGTCACAGATGCCCAGGAAAACGCCCTCAAGTCTTCCTGCACTATCTGAGCTATGTCTGCAGGCGCTGGAGAAGAACCCTTCTGAGCATCCTCAGGAGCATCTTCTTCTAAAACACGCTTGGACTTCCCCTCTTGGATTTCAGATGCAGGTTTTTGCTGTAGTTCTGGTTCAGGATCGGGCTCTGGTTCCTCTAAAAGTTCTTACAGGTCATTGCTGACGGTTTGATAGCAGAAAGTTCCAGGATCATCAGATACAACCTCAGGGGTTTGCTGTCTTTCTTCAGGCTCCTCTACTTCCTCAGATTCTTCCTGAGGTTCAGTGACAAAGCCACCAAAGACCTCATCTTGGTATCTGAAGATATCACTATGAACATAGAATTTATTTGCAACAGAGCCCTCAGGATCAAGGACAAACATCTGAATGAACCTCCACAAAGGCTGGTTGTTGTTGGAGAGCAGTCCCATTACCCAGACCACCACACCATCATTCAGGGTAGCATGTGCATCCACATGATGGATCTTGGTATGGCAGTTGGTGAAGTTTTGTGACATCACTTTCCTGTGAATTTCTTTCTGCCTGTAGACTGCATCTGCAGGTTTTCTGTTTGAATCCAATCCCCCGTGGACATAGAAAGAGTTCTTTCCATAAAATGTCTGAGGCCTGGTTCAGTGTCATGAAGTACAGTCTCACAAATTTCCACCTGGCCAGCAGGGTACTAGGCTTCTCCATCACCATTGCTTTGGTCAGTTCAACCTGTGCGGCTAAGTGGGCGAGGAACAAGCTCTGCTACACAGCATGGACAGTAACAGAAATCCCTCACACAAGTGCATTTGCCTGGAGAAAATTTTAAAGTTGGATAGAAAGAAAAATTGGGTGACTTCTTTCAGAAATGGAAAGGCAGAAATTCTGCCTTTAAATCTCATACATCCAATTCCTTTTCTTTCTTTAAATAGGGCTATTACTACACGCCAGGTAAATGCTCAGTATTGGGTGTAGAAAGGTATCACCCATTTGCAATGAGGAAAATATTGTGGCGATTGGTAAGGAATAATGAAAATATAATGGAAGAGAAAAGAATTTGCAAGGCAAGATCATTTCGGCAGTCTGTACTAAAAGATGATTCCTGACTCTATAAATTACATTTTTATTAGAAAATATAATTGCAAGACAATCAGGACTGTGAGCATGAGAGCCGGAATTTGCAAACCCGAGCCATGGCTGGATCCCTGGATGAGGGTGATGCAGGGAGGGAAAGATGCAGGTCTTGGGTGAGAAACTGATTCCAAGTCTTTTTTGGGTTTTTTTCAGGCCACTTTCTCGATATCCTGATTAATAATTATCCACTGTTCTTATCAGAAGGACTCCCCATTCAGTGAAAAACCAATTGACCTTTAAAAAATGTAGTCTTTAAAGGTTTAGACCTACGACTGTCCCCTGCATGGTATTGTACAAATGGTTCTCTCGGCAGCTCAGCTACAAGCCACATAACACAGAACGGCATTTCAGGAAAATTGCTTTCCTCCATCTCTGAAATGAGGCCTCTACCTTTCCTAGTCTCTGACGTGGTTTCCCTTCTTCTGGGGATGAGAACTCTGTCTTGCTGTTTTGTTCAGCCACCTTGGTAGAGGAATCATTTATATCTGCAAACCGAGCCTCTCCACTCCATCGTGTGGCTGTTTCCCTGCCTCTTGGTATGAAGGCCAGGGAACTTTCTTTGGGCCCTGAAGTTCCTGGTCACCTTCCTCCACTGGGCTGGGTACCCCTTCTCAGTAACAGGGGCTGCTGGGGCTCCTGTGGGAGCCCTGGCACACTCAGCCTTTGGGTAGCACAGAAGCAGTGTGACTTGGAGAATGAAGAAGGGATTCCTTCCCAAGGGACTTGTTTGGCTGGCAGCAGGTCTGATTAGAAATTTACCTGTTGGCACAAAACGAAAAGAACAGACTAATCTGGTGAAAGGCATACAATCAAATAGGTCATCCCTCTCTGTGAGTGAAGGCCTGATGTTGGAATTAGTGCTGTATGCCCCAGCAGGGGCTATTAAGGGATAAAATCAATTACCTGCCTGCCAGGGGGTAGCACACTGCTGTGGAATGAATGTGCTCTGCTTGTGTCCCAGCTCTGCCACTTTCCAGATGAGTAATCCTGAGCAAGCTACATCAGCTTGCTAGGCTTCAGTTTTCCTATCTGTAGAACAGGACTGATGAAACCAGCCTTTGAGGGTTTGCAGGAATGATTAAATGAGACCCAGCATGGAACGTGGCCTGCAAAGTTCTGGGCACAGAACTTTTTTTCTGGTGGCTTTTTTTAAAATGAAAAAAATAATAAAAGCGATGATACAGAATTTCAAAATGAAAAAATAGGAGATCAACACTGGTTTCTGGTGGCTTTTATGAAAGTATGGAAAATGGGAAGAAATAAAACAGGAAAAAAAAAAAGAGTAATCCAGGCAGAGAGGGCTAGAAGAAAAAGTCTGAGGAAAGCCTAGGCTATTCAGAAACCAAAACAAACAAAATGTTTGTATTTTGTGTTCTTGTAGATGCTATATAACAAATTAGCCCAGAGGTTAGCAACTTACAGAAGCACAATTATTCTTTCACAGTTTCTGTGAGAATGGGAGGAGGGGCTTAACTGGCTCATCCTCGGGGTCTCTTGTAAGACTGCAGGCAACATAGCAACCAGGGCTGCCTCCATCTCCAAGCTCAGATGAAGAAGGATCCAATTCCAGCATCCCTCCATGGCTGCTGGCAAGATTCAATTCCTTGTGGAATATTGAATTCAGGGCCTCACTTCCCGGCTGGCTATTGGCCAGACAAACTCTCAGTTCCTTGTCATATGGGCCTTTCCATAGAGCAACTTATAACATGGTAGCTACCTTTATCAGAATGTACAGGAGAAAGAAAAAAAGAGACTTTCATTAAAAAGATCTCCGAAGTGATGCCATCATGTTTCCCATGTTCTATCCATCAGAAATGAGTCACAATGTCTATCTCGCACTCTAAGGGAGGAGAATACATACCAACCTGGATATCAAGAGGTAGTAATTGCTGGGGACAATCTTGGAAGGCTAAATATCTCACTGTCCTTTCTGAGAAGGATCATTCTTCTTCCTCAAAAAAGTCACATAAGATCCTGGTGGGACTACCCCCCATACTGCATGCCACCCCACCCCATTCCTATGCTGGGATGGCATGAAACCTAGGTCTGGTGACTCATCCTGCATATCCTGTTGGCACAGTCATTGGCCACAAAAGTAACCATGCCACCCAAGCACTCAGATATACTGCAACAAGAAAATTTACCTAGATATACTAAAACAAGAAGAAAGAAGTTCTGTCCTTCATCTAAAATCACTAATAGGAAATGATGTAAACCTCGGCACCTTGTGGCCATATTATCGATCAGCCATGTAAAGGAATTCTAACTGCATTAGAAATCACTGAAGCCATTACCTTCAGAAGCAGAGACAAAAAACAAGATTAAATGGAGAGCACAAATAGCAACTAGCAATATATCTTTTTTAATTCCAGAGAGGCATCCTCCAAAAGCTAGCACACATATCTCCCTCTTTCACTTGAGATAGTTAAATTAAGTTCTGTCATTTGCAGCATCAAGCATATTGATTAATTAAGCCAGTTTCTGTGTCTGTAATATCAAGGCACTAAACTAAATCATCTCCCTGTTTTTTTTCTCATATTGCCAGTTCTAAGATTCTAACTTAAAATATCCAATTATTCATTCAGAAATGGATTTTTCCCAAAGTGAAAACAGCAGAAGTTGCAGCTTGAAGGAAGAGAAAGGCAGAAGAAAGAGACAGACTCACTTTTGGGTCAGTGGGGTCCAAGAACCAACTCTTCCTCATTTATTGCTTAGACAAGGTTTCCAGTTTTAACTCAGACTGAAAGGATGCTACCCAAAAGGATTCAAACCTCTGGCAATCCCAAGCAAGGCCCAAACATACGTATCTTTCACATATTGTTGGAGCACAATAAAACAGGTGTCAAGGGCCTAAGTTTTAGAGGCAGCAGTCCTGTAATCAATGATCATCATTATAATAAGGCCTAATGTTTACTGTGTACCTGGTAATTGCTCAAAACCCTACCTCCTCACTTATTAGCTGTGTGACCTTAGGGAAGTGACTTAATTTCTGTATGCCTTTGCTTCCTTACCTGTAAAATGGGAATAATAATAGTTCCCTTCTCTCAGGGTTGTTGTGATGAATGAGTCAATACAGATAAAAGCCAAGCAGAGTACCTGGTACATACTGTTTTTAAAATGTTCTCCCTTGCCTCTCACACCCAGCTCAAATATCAACTATTCCACAAACCTTCCTCAACTGCCCTCCACCTTCTTGTCCCCTATGGTAATTTATATTCTGGCTTCCTAGCTTTCTAACCCGATGGACTGGTATTTCATTTACCTGAGCATATATCCATCACCATACTTTAGGTTCTTGAAGCCCCATCAATGCTAAACACACAGTAGGAGTTCAAACACACCACACCTTTGGTTTCGCTGCCCAACTGAGCATTAGGGATTTCTGTCAGCTGAAACTCTGATGTGAGATTGTAGTAAATCTGCTGCTCAGATGAAACCACCAATTGCTCAAGCTAAAAGTAACAATTCCTCACAAGCAGCAGACCAACCCATCAACAACCAGCTGTGGAGCGCTGCGCTAACGGGTGCGGTGCTGCTGGTTTGGAAACTGACCAGAGACAGTAAATATGACGGTTACCTAGGTGTGTAAACACAAAACCAGCTCCTCTCACCTCATCACTGAGACTGCAGTCTCAGCATCAGGGACACCACAAGCGGCTACTTGTCAGATCCTGTCAAATAAAACAGGAAGGGCCTATAAACCCCCTGACAAATGCCCGTATTAAGGACAAAATCACAGTAACTAAATTTTTTAAGAAACTAAGCAAGGGGTTGGGGGTATAGCACAGTGGTACAGTACCTGCCTAGCATGTATGAGGCTCCCAGTTCAATCCCCAGCACTGAGAAAATAACCCTAAACAGCACCTTTTTCTAAGGTGAGTATTAGACAAGGGCCCACATTTAAAAAAAAGGAAGCCTCTTCCAAAACCATATTCTTTTTACAAGCTAGAGGCTGGGTAGGGCTAGAAGAGTTGCTGATAGTACTCAGCTCAGTACAGAAATGACCTCTAGGGGCCAGTGTGCTAAGCCACATGGACTGGCCACATGGCACCTGGTTTCTTATTGGTATAAATCTTAGTGCAGTAGTAAAAGATGCTTTTGGATTCTGTGCAAAGAGTGGGAAAGAAAAGATGCATATCTGAAGTTGAATGGAACGTGGCAGGATTTATAGGATCACAGTGGGAGATCTCCCAAATGACTAGAATTCAAACAAACAAACAAACAAACAAAAAAAAAACCACTTTCTTACCCCATTCCTCTTGCACAGTTTTTTGTTTTCTACTCATTAATTCATTCACTCATTCTTTCATTTATTCATACCTGCCTTCACCTAGTGGCAGTGCAGCCAGATACCCCACTGGCACTAGGGAGCTATCAATGGCTTTTAACCAGGAGATCTCCATAATGAGATATGATTTTTAAACCATCTGGAGTCAGTGGGATGGAATTAGAGAAGACAGGCTGGTAGCCATCCAGATGAATTCTGAGTAGACCCTGTATGGAAGAAAGAATGGAGACTAAGAGGAAGAATGAGTAGCATTTCTTGATTGGTTAAAATATGGGTCATACTGAAAGACTGAAAAATAGCTAGAAAGTTTTGTATTCAGATGACTTTGTAAATAAAACTGCTAAAGCAGATTGATAACACAGCCAGGGAATCGGTCTGGAAAAGCAGTGATAAAACATTCGGGAATTGTTTTGGCAAAATACATATAAAAAAGAAAAAAGAAAAGAAAAGAGTCACATATAAGGATGACAAGATTTCATTTACATATCTGGTTACCAGGATGGTTACAGGATATGCTGGTAAGAAGGGTTAGCTGCTGCTGCAATGATTCACTGTGGATTGATTCCCAGTGTGGATTGCATTATTTGAAGTTGTCTGTCCTATAAAGCCATAGCTTGTGGCACCAGAGGAATTTTGAGAAGAGTGTGAGAGTGAACCAGTGTGTGCCCAGGGCTACCCTTAGAGAACCAGCCAAAAGTTAGAGACCCAACTGATAACTTGTACTTACAGTGGGACCCATGTGATACTTTCACATCTTGTAAATATTTAGAGGCTAGATGGAAATCTGTTAGTAGTGGACAACTGAGTATGTGAGGGTAGATGACTTGACTGCTAGGGTGAGTGTCTTTGGACCCTTCCTTGAATACTGTGATCATAGCTTAAGGGATGGAGTGCAGAGAGGAATCTTCCTTTCCAATCAGTCTAGTCTCCCCTCATCTTCTGCTTTGCTTGGAACCTCTGAAGCACCTTCATGTCCCCAGAATGCCTTCCTCTTCCACACTGGGCAGGGTTATTAACTGGGCAGCTACTGAGTGGGGAAGTTGTTATCCTTTGGAACAGACCACTTTGAACTTGGTAAGCTGTCATTACTCTACAAAGACTGTTTAACTGGAAATTCTTTGTATATTTATTCTTACATCATTTCAAATGGTTTAATGCATCCAGCAATGTAAAAGTTTGTTGTTGTTGGTGGTGGTGGTGGTGGTGGTGCTGGTGGTGGTGGCTGCGGCTTTTTTGTTTCTTTGTGTTAATATGAACAGGACAGGGTTTGCCTGCCCATGAGGCTAAGGTGCACAGCTGGCAGCTCCCCCTGCTGTCTGGCTTTTGCTCCTGCAGCCTCTGCCTGTCCCAGTGTTTTCAACACTTGTGAGGTCACACTGTTTCACAAAAAGGTTCTTACACCCAGCTTCAAGATGTTCTTATTTTCAGAACCACTAATCAGTGCACACATTAGAACCACCATGTTTAAAACTTCCCATCACTTCCTGCCTCTTTTGCTACATGTTGAAGAATTATCCAGACTCTGATAAACCCTAGCACTCAGCCAAAGGCTAACAGTGGAAACAATGAGGAGTGAAACACTCTCAGAGGCTACCACAACACAGTGAGAGGCTACTGTAGCAGAGCTGTCCTCCTTCAGGTAGTAAACCCGGCGGGGGGGGGGGAGTCTTAAACTAAAGGAGTATCCCCAGACCCAGGTCCCTCAAGAATTGGAAATATTTTCCCGGAAGTGAACAGTGTCTTTGCCCTTCCTCTGAGCTGACAAAGATGCAGGCTGACCCCTACAGGTAGGAAGGAAGGCTTGGCTCCTGGAGGCTGCCGTCCTTGCTGACTCTGCTTCACCCCAGTAAGCCACCACTCAAAGGTTTTGCTCTGCTGGGCAGGGGATGACTCAGCCTGTGGCCCCCCAGATTCAAGCAGCAGCATCACTTGGGAATTTAATTGAGAAAGACAAATTCTCAGAACTTCTGGGGTGTGTCCTGCAGTCTATACTCTAACAAGCATGGCAGGAGTCTGAGGAACCTCAAGTTTAGGAGTCATCCCTCCAGAGAGAGCCTCGTGGCCACCTGGACCCTTATTTGACAACTGATACTTGGCCTCTCCTGCCTCAGTCAACCTCAGACCACAACATTTCAGAGGTAATGATTATACTCCTCTGTACAAAGGAAAACATTGAGAATACCCCCTTGCACCCTCCTCCAGTCACCTGAGAGGAAAAGGGATGCCAATAGAAGGGAACCTCTTGAGGTCCTCAGTGATACCCACTCTGGCCTTCAAGGGCTCTGCAAAACTACTCAGTTCCAGGTGTGACTTTTCCAGGCCTGTAACTGGAGAGCTTATTGCAGAGCTCCTGGCCCATTACTCAGGTGCTTTATATCCTTGCCTTGTCCTCCTCTCCTTGGGGTGATGTTGCATTCAGCTTTCTCTTTTTTGCTCACAACTGTCACTAGGAGATGGGACATGAAGAGACCAGCTGTGGAATGATCACAACAGAATTTGTTTTTTTAAATCAATCTCCAGCATCTAAAAATATCTGTCAATCACAGAGAGGTAGGAAGTCACTAAAAAGACAGGAAACATTCAAGGATGGAAACACATCCCTCTCAGCCTGGTCATATGTCACAATGTCTTTCAGATAGATATTCACTGCACTGGAATGTTTTTAGCAGGCTACACTGAAAGGAATGGGCTGTCTCCCCTCCCCCAATATTCATTTTAAAGAGAATAGAACAAAACAAAACAGAACAAAACAAAACAAAGCAAAACAAAACAGAATACAGTCAAACATAATATAGCACTTCAGAACAGAACACTGCAAGCTATACAGGTTTTCAAAACATAACAACAGGAGATTAGCAATGGTTACCCTAGTGTCTCTTGCTTTCTTCAAAATGGTTGTTCATACATTTATAGACAATACACTCAAACAAAACAAAGTAATATAAAACCAGATAAAACAAAAGAGCATTACAGGTCTTCAAGTCGGACAACAAGAAACCAGCGATGAGGGCCGGGGATCTAGCTCAGCGGCCTAAGCGCCTGCCTGGCAAACACAAGGTCATGAGTTCAATCCCCAGTGCCACAAAAAAAAAAAAAAAAAAAGAAAGAAAGAAAGAAACCAGCGATGGCTACTGTAATGTCCCATTTTTCAAAAGAGCTGCTCCTATCTTCTCACATATTGCAACCAAATAGTAGGAAAGGGACTTAAACCTATCAAATCAAAGAATAAAAGCGCCATTG
>RJWT010008824.1:0-13269 GCA_004365215.1 Cuniculus paca | reverse complement strand
TTCTTACACTAGGGAGACAATGCGGTGTTTACACATGTGTGTTTGGTTTATTTCACTTATGAGTATGGTCTCAAGTTGCATCCATTTACCTATAAAAGCCTCAATGTGATCCTTCTTTATAGCTGAATAGTACTCCGTTGTATAAAAGTACCACATCTTTTTTATCCATTACTCAACTGATGGGCATTTGGGTTGTTTCCAAGATTTGGCTATTACAAATTGTGCTGCTATAAACATGGGTGCACATACATCACTGTGGTAAGATGATTTCACTTCTTCTGGGAATATGCTCAGAAGTGGAATAGCTGAGTCAAATGGGACTTCCAATCCTAAAAATATGGAACGCTTCACGAATTTGCGTGTCATCCTTGCGCAGGGGCCATGCTAATCTTCCCTGTATCATTCCAAGTTTAGTATATGTGCTGCTGAAGCGAGCACTCCCCCAATATTCATAAGTGCTGGTTTTCTAGAAGGGAGATGGTGGAAGGAAAACATGAGAAAAAATAGCATCTTCATTAATATTAGTATTTTTGTGAACATCATCAGATGATTGGGTCCCTTAGGGGAGATTGTACTTTAAAGACACAATTTACTTTTAAAGAACAGATAAATGAGATAAACTATCCACAGAGCTGCACTATGAGGTGCTGACTCAGCCACAGAAAGTCTTTCTGCACCCCTCCATGTATTATTTCTACAATGTTCCTTTGTTTCAAAGCATCCCCATCCTTTCCTTAACCAATGGGCAGGGATGGGAAAGCACAAAGGGAAAGCTATTCCTCCTCACCAACTGTGGAGTAGTCCATTCCCCAGGAGGCTCTAACCTAATGACGCAGCTGGATGGAGTGGGGATGCACTGTGGGAAATGGTCCGTAATAGATGGAGTGTCCTTTTCGTACCACCCTCCAGAGAAGTGGGCCTGAGCACGCTTGCTTGTCTCAGAGATGCTTCCACAGGTATTGGTGCCAGGGTTGGACATGAGACGAAATAAAAAAGGAGAAAGAGTGGATGTTGAGACTGGTGTGGAAAAAAGGAAGCAAAAAGGGTGCCTATCATACAGCACACACACACACACACACACACACGCACGCACACACACACAAATACACTCAAGAGCTACTTCTGTTTTGTTTTCTGGTGATCCCACTTGAATCCAAAATAGTAGATTCTATTTCTCTTCTATTTCTTGGCCTCACGAGGAGTGGAAAGCTAGTGTTTCTAGAAAATAAACTCTTCCTGGCCTAAAGAAAAGTTGAGCTTATTGAAGACATTTATTAACTATCCTAGAAGTGGGGAGTGTGTAGGGAAAGGATGGAGGTTGAGCTGAAGTGAAGAGGAAGATTCATAGGTTCGTTGAGAATGGGAACCTGCACTTTGGGCTCTCCCAGTATCCCAAGGTACTGGCAGAGCCTCTGGGAGGAGTGACTAGGGCATGTGCCTAGGTACATCAGATGTAAGCGTCCCTAAAGATAGTGTAGTGGTGTAAAGAAATCAGATGTCTTGAGTCCAACCCCAGGCTCTGCCACTTGCTGGCTATGTGATATGGGATAGTTACCTTTATTGCCTCAGTTTCTTGATCTGTAAAATAATTATTCATTCATTCCATAATTATTTATTGAAATGTATATGTACTGTTCTAGGGGTTGAGATACAGAAGTAAACAAACTAAAAAAGATGCTATCCTATAAAACTTATATTCTAGTGAGGCCAGACAGACAGAAACCATGGAATCTTGTTGCTATGAAAAGTACTAAGCCACAAATGTCTATAAGTAAGTAAATCATGTACTGTATAATATAGAATATTAGAAGATGAGACATACTGTGGGAACAAAAGGTGAGACATAGATAAAAGTGTTCAAAATAGGCCTCATGGAGAAGGTAATATTTGAGCAGATTTTAAGGAGAAGAGGAGCAAGTGTTATTTATTGAGAAAAAGAATACTCTCAATCAAAGAATAGTATCTCATACAAAACTATTAATGTTAAGCACTACTAAGTCCCCAGTACCCCAGTAACATTCCATAAATGTTAGTTATTGTTATTTTCATCCCCAACTGTGACCCACCACTTCCTTAGTCCACACTATGTGGACTAAGGAAATGATTATATCCACAGTAACCAGCTTGCCCTGAAACAGAGGGACCCTCCAAATGTTTGGCTCTGGATAAGAGCCTCAGGACCTTTATTTGACTCTCAGATGAAGGATGAGTTCCCGACAGTGACTGAGATTAAATTTTCCTCCAGCCCTGCCACATAGCCAGATAGATTCTTTTATAATTTAAAGGAAATAAAGCAATTTTTGGGGCCAGGGATTTAGCTCAGTGGCATAAGTGCCTGCCTGGCAAGCGCGAGGTCATGAGTTCGATCTCCGGTAGCAAAAAAAAAAAAAAAAGCAATTTTTGTAAATAAAGTAATATATGTGGAATGACCTGAGTTGATAAAGGATGACTCCTACTCATACCTGAGAAAAACAGAAGGCAGAGAAGGAAAGATATGCTAAGGTTCTAGAAGGCAAGACCTAAAGGTCTTCATGCTACAGATTGACATGACTCCAGCGAAGCAGGAAATAGAAAGTGGGACAGACAAATGGAAAGGAAAAGGTGCTAGAATCAGTGAGGAACATGTGCCACCAAGGATGGTATTGGAGGATGTATTCAAAGTTACTAGACAGGAAATACAAAGTCTTTGCTAACAGGGGCAGGTGCTGAACGTGTGGCGAGAACAACCAAACCCAGAAGGCACCATAGGTCAGAATATTGGTGAATGGGGCAGGGAATTCCATGCAGCTCCAAGGAATCAAGTTCAAAGTCAAAATGTATATTTTGTATAGATGGAGGCTTTAAATGTGTTAGAACCCCAAAATGTTAAAATCCTGGAAAAGACCTCAGAGCTCATTGAACCTGAGCCAGACCTTTTTATAAGTGGGGTAACTGAGACTCAAAAATGTGAGACAGTTTATCCAGCATCTCATTTTACCGATCAGACCTCCTTTACATTGATGGAAGCTCAATGCAAACCAGCTTAATAAGCTTAATAAACAACAGATAATATCTTCTGGCTCATAGAATGTGAAAATTGAGACTGGTTCACAAGCCAGCACTGAGACAGATCATTTGGATGTGAACACATCCAGGATTTACAGCAGAGATAAGATGAAAAGTAGACTGCTGTCACTGTATTCTGTAAGGACATAGGCAGGCATGCTCCTCCCTGGAGTTAACAATGCTTTTCTTAATGCCCATTGTGGTCCATCTCCCAAAACAAAATAAATCATTGTCTTTGTGGGAGGAAAGAAATGGCTTGTAACTTTAAATGCACTTTTTACAAGGACTACTCAATAACGGCCTAAAATAGAAGTTAATGATACGAGTTGAATCAAATCTCCAAATGTGCACTGTCTAACCCTCAGACTGGGATGTTTCAGAAATTCATCTACATCACAAATATGCCAGATACTTGCCATACAACAGTGCACAAAACAGGGCGGAGGGTCGGGTCCATCAATAAGTTTTGAAAGTCTATTGTCGTAAAAGATGATAAATAGTATAGAGAAAAAGAAAATACGGAAGAGGGAGACAGCACAAGGTAGGAAGATGTTACAATTTTAAAGAGGCTAATCAGCAAAGGAGTCACTGAGAAGGTGACATCTGGGCAAAGACCTGAAGAGAAGAAACAGGAATTGTGGGAGTTGAGGGGGAAAGGGGCATTCCCAGTAGCACTGTATCCATGGTGTTTAGCAAAAAGCAAGGATGCCTGTTTTTAGTTTTGTTTTGTTTGGTCAATCTATATTACCTATTAGAAATTAAAAATCGAGAGTTTCACATCAAAATCTGGATTTCCAGGTTTTCTTTTGGGGGGCAGGGGGGAAAGGGTCTTGCTATACAGCTCAGGCTGGCCTTGAGCTCACTTTGTAGCCCAGGTTGGTCTCAAACTCACAACGACCCTCCTGCCTCAGCCTTCCAAGTGCTGGAATTATAGGCTTCTTATGGTTAATACATTGTGTCAACTTGAGAAGTTTAACTGAAGGACTCAGCAGGGAGCCAGGGTTCTTACTTTGTAAATATCCTCATCCTGTGCAAAGGAAGGCAAGGATATTTTGTGAGTGTTACACCCACCTGAAGGGGGGGTGGCCTGTGTACAATAGAAGGTAGAGAAGAGGCTTGCATTTTTCTCTTTTTTTGCTCTGGCTGCTGCCTTGAAGTGTTGCCCCAGTGCCATGCCACTCTGCTTTGGAGCCAGCTGATTATGGACTGAAATCTCCATAACTGTAAGCTAAATAAACCTTTCCTTGCTTCACTTTGGGTGTCAGGTGTTTGTCTCAGCAACGAAGAAAAGTAACCAAGACAAGGCATGCGCCACCACGTCCGGCTTTCCAGGTTTTCTTTTAAAAAAAAAATTCAGTTAAGACCTGGTAATGCTGGCCCAAAATTGCTTAATAAAGTAATGAACTACATGTGTTTCTATCATGAATTTTCTCCCATAATAGGACATATATCTTTGGTTTAATGTACTCCCCTCCCCTCCCTTAGTCTCTTCCTCTAAACTCCCTGTCAGCTACTTCCATCATTTCAGCAGCTGGCCATTCTCCTCTAGCCGCTCAAACCCTTATGCCTACATCCAGGCAAGGCCAGGCTTTGGGTGGGAGTACAGGGACAGCTTGGTGGCTTAATTTAACACAAGATTTATTTTTCAATTCATAGAAAACCCAACAGGAGCGGAATAATTCTTCCAGCCATCCCTATTTCATGACTCTAGGATGCAGGTTTTTTCTATCTGTGGCTCTACCATTTCCACCTGTAGACTTCATAGTCACCTTGGGGAAGAGAGAGCTTTGGGGAGTCACATTGGCCCTTACATGTGAATCACCTTGGAAGTGATTCACATCAATCTTACTCACATTTTATTGGCTAGAATTAGTCACATGGCCTTGCCTAAATGCAAAAGAGCTGGGAAGTATAGTCTTCCCATGTATCCAGAGAAGGACAAAGAACAAGATATAACCAAAAAGTATTAGTGAGACAGGGACTTCAAATATGCTTTTGCTTGGGCCTATGATGGCCAGTGAGTAACTACATATTTTGTATGTCTCCTTTATTACCTGAAATTTTGGATCATATTCCTGCTCAACTCTGCAAATAGGCATGTTAACCACTTCAGGAGTGCTCTAAACTGGTTTATCAGTTCTAAATTTACTTACATATCCTTCTTCGTGATTGACTAAAATAAGAGTAAAACTAGGAGATTTTTCAAGAGTTCCAGGACATTCCATTGCCAGCTTCTCCAACAGCTTGTTCCAGACACCCTGACGCACCGTCTAGAAGCCTCTAGTCATTATCCGCAATCACTTTCCTGCATTGCTCTTTTGTAACTCATGTCACCATCACCCCCAAGCCCAAAGTCCAAAGTTACTTTTGCTATTCTGTGTCTCTTCTGGTTCCATATGAATTTTAGAATTGTTTTCTCTAGATCTGTAAAGTTTGCTGTTGGCATTTTGATTGGAACTGCAATAAATCTGTATTCAGACTTTGGAAAGTATGCCCATTTTGACAATATTGGTTTAGTCTACCCAGGAGCAAGGAACATCTTTCCATTTTCTGATGTCCTCTTAAATCTCCTTCTTCAGAGAATTGTAGTTTTCTTTGTAGAGATCTTTCACTTTCTTGGTTAGGTTAATTCCTAGATAATTCATTTTTCTTGAAACAACTCTGAATGGTATTGTTTTCATAATTTCCTTCTCATCCTGTTCATTGTTGGTGTATACAAATGCTAATGATTTTTGTGTGTTGACCTTGTATCTGCTATTTTACTGAAGTTGGTTATTCTAAGAGTTTTTTGGTGGAGTTCTTTGGGTCTTCTATGTAGAGTATCATGTCATATGCATAAAATGATGATTTGAGTTCTTCCTTTCCTATATGTATCCCTTTTATTTCTTTCTCTTGCCTAATTGCTCTGGCTAATGTTTCAAGTACTATATTGAATAGAAGAAGTGATAGTGGAATCCTTGTCTTGTTTCTGATTTTAGGAGGAATGCTTTCAGTTTTTCTCCATTTATTACAATGCTGGTTATTGGTTTGTCATAAACAGGCTTTACCATATTAAGGCATGGTTCTTCCGTACAAAACTCAAGAAATTCTTTGGGAGTGTAGAATACCTCCTCGTGGGTCATGTTATGTACCTTTAGGAGTCTTCTGAGAGCTGAACCTGGTTATAAATTTAGAGACAAAATAGGAAAGGTCATTCCTGTTTTCATCGGCAACACAGGATTAGTTTTCTCAGGTACAGGTGGAAAAGCAACACCACAGGGGATGCCTCTGCCAATAATAGTGCAGAAATATCTTCCCCTAGCAAAATAATCTCATCAGAATTTAGGAGATCAATGCCTCCAGCCTCATTAGGTTTCTCCCAAACTTCTCCATCCCAATTCATGGGACACCATTATTTTCTGATCAGTGCCCTCAGGTCAACTGAAGGTGCCCTTTGGGGCTGAGCATTAAACCTGCACTGTAATTCAACCAACTGCATTATAAGAGCTTGTGTTTGTTTTTAGGCAGCTTCAGCCCTGCAGCAAAAAAGAGGTTTTCCTTGAGGACACATTTAGAACTCTTTAGATTGTGGTCTTAGTCATTTTTCTTGTTGCTGAGACAAAAATATACAACACCCAAAGTTAAAAGGAGAGAGGTTTATTTCAACCCACAGTTTCTAAAGGTTTCAGGTCCTATTTGGCTGGTAAGGCAGAGGGGCACTGCAGAGCAAACAGGAGGCAGCAGCAACAGCAGCCAGACTGCCTACCCTCTCTCCCTTTCTATTCCATACAGGCTGCAAACTATGGTTGGTGCCACCCATGCCCAGGGTGGGGCTTCCATTACCCAACCCCTTAATCCACATTCGCACACCTTATCTAGCCACCTTTGAAACTCCCCACCTATGCTCATTACATGAAGCTTTGGGGGGGGGCATCTGGATACAAGTCATAACAATTATGTGTTTCTAGGGCTAGGAACTTGAATCTTTATTATTTTCCTTTATTACTTTGTCCAGAGATGCTAAGAGCAACCAGCCAGCATCATTATGTCTCATTCTTTCAAAAATGTTCGAAAGTATTGTATATAGAATCACTAAATTCCTTGCATCTCTTAAGTCGCAAATTAGAATAAGCAAATGGATCTGTATTGCATATTACTTTAAACAATTCATACCACAGACTATCAGTACTTTCTACCAGGAGAAACCATGGCAAGTTTAGGTCCCATTAAATTAGAAAGCCAATTTCAAGAACCACTAAACCGATAGGAGAAATTCACCCTTACAATTCTTTCTCCAGAACCAATCCTAGTTCTAAAATTTGTGTTAGTTACGGTTCTCTAGAGGAACAGAATCAATAGAATATATATATGAAAGGGGATTTATTAGGTAAGTTACCGAATGGAAAGGAGGAGAATTCAGCAGCTGCTTAGCCAAGAAATTGGAAGCTACAGAACAAAAGGGATCAAGAATGTAGCATGAGTCCAAGATCAAAGGCCTGGAAGCTCACTGGAGGGTCATCAGTGTGAGTCTTCACTGAAGAAACTAAGACTTCGAGAGTGATGTTCAAAAGTAACAGCAGCAAAGGACGGACCAGCTCAGAAAGACTGGAGCTTTTAAAAATGAGGGCATTTCCTTCTTCCTCCCTTTTTAGTGCATCCAGGCCACAAGCCTATTGGTTGGTGACACCATGGACTAAGGTGGGTCTTCCCCTTCAGTTTGCAGGCCTACATGTCAGCGATGCACACACATACCCAGAACTGTGTTTACTAATCTGCCAGGCATTTCTTAATCCATTCAAGTGGATATATCACAATCACCCAGACTTTACCTGACCCCAACAACCCAATAAAAGTTGGCCCCTTTCCTTCATTAATGAGCCCCTTGATGCTGTGCCTCCTTCAGCTCTTCTCCTCAAGCTGAAGTTCCTTCCCCATTTCCATTTCCTTTTCCTTTTTGGTTAAAGTTTCTCCTGTGAATTTGTGCTCTTTCCCTCAATTTTAATTTCTATTATCACTAACATAGAAATTCTTTTGCTCCCTAGTGTTATTAGTCTTTTCCGTATCCTTACCTAAAATCATATTTAGAAACTGTGCATCTTGTCTCTGCCAGAACCATCTGGGTGTATCTCTATGATGTGGTGTCACTGAGAAATTTTCCAGCTTCCCAGCCAGGTGGCTGATTTATCTAAGCCATCTTCAGTAATTATATACATGACACAGAGGTTAAGTACATGAGCTCTGGAATCAGACAAGCTCTGTTTCAATTATGGCTCTAACCATTACCAACAGAATGACTTTGGCCAAGTTTTTCAGCCTGTCTAGACCTGTTTCCTTGTCCATAATTTGAAGATAAGAGAACCTACTACACAGGGTTAATGTGAAGATTAAAAGATATTATACACGCAAAGTGCTTTGGAGAGTACTTAGTAAGTCCTTGACAAGTACTCATTGTCTTCAATAAGTATTAGTTATTGCTATTATTATTAAGTGTTTTTAAACTTTATATTATAAAATAATTTCAGGCTAAAAAATTATAAAAACAATATAAAGGGTGCTCATATGCTCTTCTTAAATTCCCCAAATGTTAACACTTTACCATACTTCCTTTTTTTTTTTCACGGCACAGGGATTGAACTCACAAACTTGTGCTTGTCAGGCAGGCACTTAGGCTGCTGAGCTAGATCCCTGGCCCTTGTATTTTTGAGACGGGGTCTCAGTATGCCATTCAGACTGGCCTTGAGCTCACTTTGTAGCCCAGGCTGGTCTCGAACTCACAACAACCCTCCTGTCTCAGCCTCCCGAGTGCTGGGATTACAGGCATGAGCCACCAAGCCCAGCCCATACTTCCTTTTTAAAAATTTTGTCTCTCTACAAATGCTTTTTTTTCTCAAAAATTTAAAAATATTATAGACATGATGGTCCTTTGTTACTAAGTATTTCAGTGTGTATTTTCTAAATACAGAATAATCTCTTGTAAACCGTGGTACAATTGCCAAAATGAAGAAACTGACATTGAAACAATGGTATCATCTAATCCACAGATATTCAGATTTTGCCAAGTTGTTCACTTATATCCTTTTCTGTGGTCCAGGATTCAATTCAGAAATACAATTTACATTTACTGTATTTGTCATTTTTCTTTAGTTCCCTTTAGTTTGAAAGATTTTCTTTTTCTTTACCTTTAATGACCTTGACAATTTTCTAAGAGTTACATGTGAGTTGTTCTGTAGACTGTTTCTCTGTTCGTGTTTGTCTGATGTTTCTGCCTGATTAAATTCAAATTACGCATTCTTTCAGGAATATTAGAGAAACTGTGTAACCTTCTCTTTACTTCATGATGAGAGGCACATGATACCTTTCTGCCCTATTAATGTTGGTTCTCCCTTTGATCAATCAGTCAAGTTGATTAACTGTCTGACTTTTCTACTATAAAATTACTGTTTTTACCTTTTTAATGCATATTTTATTAGGAGATACTTTGAGATTGTGCAAATACCTTGTTTCTCATCATATTTTGTCCCACTAATTTTAGCTTTTTTTTTTTTAAGATGAGGTCTCACTAGGTAGTGCAAGCTGGCCTTAAACTGGCTTATGTAGCCCAGGCTGCCTTGGAACCCAAGGAGTTTCTCCTGCCTCAGCCTCTAGAGTGCTGGGATTACAGGTGTATGGAACTATGCCTGGTTAATTTTAGCTTTTATTGATGAGTCTTGCTTTGAGTAATTATGACTGTGGTGGTAGCCAAATGATAATTTTCCAGTACCATCATTCTTGCCATATGTCCTTATGAGTAATCATAACATATTAATGCATCTTGAGCCTCCCAGAGGAATATGTCCTCTGTAAAGGACCAACAAGAAGAAAGTAACTAAGACATGTTGTTATGAGAGGCTAGTGCTAAACTTCAGTTAGATGTGTAGTTTAATACACATAAATCATATTATATTATATCTTGCTATAATTACTGACATTACTTGCTGTCTGCAAAATGTGCCTGTAGGAAACAACAATCTCCAAATAAGTGATCACTGAAAAAGTGTTTCTGTAGAGAAGAAAAATTTTAAAGTAACCCTAAGGTTAAATGTTCTAGGAAAAGTCAGGCTTTGGAGGTCAAGTCATATTCATCATTAGAATTTCTGCTAAGTGCTATATTATGAATCCACCAAAGGCAAAGAGGCACGAAAGGGACCAGAAGGGCTGTGAAGATGGGGAGTGTTGTAGGCTGACATAATAGAAAAACTACTGAACCCTGTCTGCACCTCCCCACTCCCTTACTTGTAAGGCTACCCGCCCCCCTTGAGAATGTAACTCAATTCCGTATTCTCAGGCCTGTTCGGTGCACCATGCCCCAGCAGGTATGCCAACCAGGATGTTATAGATGTATGTGTAATTGTAACCATTGTCAACAGGGATGGCAACCAAGACATCATAGATGCATGTTTAATTGTAACCATTGTCAATGGGGATGGCAACCAGGACATCATAGATGTATGTTTAATTGTAACCATTGTCACCAGGGGTATGGTTATAGTACATAAATACCTAGCTCTCCCTTCACTCGGCACTGCACAGTGGTTCCCTGCATGGGTCCTGCTGTCCAGTCACCAGCTGGCTAATAAAGGCTCTTAAATTCTAATTGGCACTGTCTCTGGCTCCTTGGTTTTATCTTGAACCCAGTTCAGGGAGACTATGAGGACATAGTTGTGGACAGTTCAATAGCACAAACAAATAAAAAAGAGCTGGGAGTGAAGTTCAGTGTGAAGGCTCTGGGTTCAATTCCAGCCCACCAAAAAGAATAGAAAGGATGTGGAATTAAATGAATAGAATGGGATACTCCTGAAAAATAAAGACAAACAATTAGGTTGAAGCACAACTAGATAGGTGACACATTATGTTCTTTTCCGAGGTTGGCTTATCTTTAATTGTTCTGTTTATCTCCTAAAAACACTTGAGTAGCTGCAAAGCAAACTTCTGAGCTGAGAATTAAAATCTGGACTCAAGTACATTCACTGACAGCTTCTTCTTTGTGGCAGACCCCTAGGCATGGAACTAGAGACCCTCCACAAGTTGGTCTTAGGCTGCCTTCCCAAATGAAGACATACACGAGCCCGTAGGTAAAGCATTAAGTTAGGAAAACTTAGGTTAACACTGGGCCTCTCTAACCCCACACTGATAACTGTTAGATATGACTGGTTGTCTAATTGTTGCAGAACCAGTATGGAACTGAAAGAAAGACGCTCTGCACCAAGGAATTGGAAGGCAACTTTTTATTATGCCAGCAGGCTGGTGGGAACCAGTTTCAAGTCACCAGCCCTGAGCCAGTTTTGGGTTTAGTTTTCTTTCTTTTTTTTTTTCTTTTAAAGAGAAAAAAGAAAAAACAAATCAAGAAGCAAACAAACCTAAAAAACAACAATAACAAAAGCAAAAGGACAACAGCAGCAACAAAAAACCAACAGCTAAACAGGGTTTCAAAACAAGATGATAGGAATTTAACAATGGTTGTGATAATCAAAGTAGTTGTTCAGGTTACCAGACACAGGAATAAAACAAACAGTAAAACGGAACAGAACAGTGGATTTCAAAAACAAGACAGGAGGAAATCCCCCACAGTTGCCACAAGGCACATTGACATCTTCCAACTAGATGCCCAGACCACCAGCATCAGGCCTGCGAAGTCAGCCAAACAACACAAGCATCAAGATATACCTTTCACCTCAGTTGCTATCATCTCACCATGAGTTCCTCCAAATCAACCAGTTGCTTACAGTGGGGCAGGGTGGGGTGGGGGATGTTCTTCTGGTTTCCCAGCCCACATAGCAGCTTGCTCTTAAGAAAGAAAGTTTGTCTAGTTGCTGAGTCTCCTCCCAATCTGCATGGTGGAGCCTGGTTCATGGGAAGGCATGGCTTGTCTTCTGGGTGAGTCTTGGGTTTAGTTTATATAGGTTTTGCAAGCAGGAAGTACAGAAACTTAACAGTGTGGTGAGTTTTCATTGGGTTAAGTTAGTTACTGCCTGTTGGTGGGTAGAAAGTCCTCAAAATATGTTAGAAAAACAATACAGTTTTGGGAAGGAAAACAGATAGTGCAGCTGGATGTGGTCAGGCTGACCTGAGTCAGCATCTATTTAAAGAAACTGGGTGAGCCAGTCAAGGCTGACTGGGTTTAGCAGTTCAGCTACATGATGGGCAGGATGAGTATATCTTGTCTCAATGTGCTATCAGGCTGGTAGTTAGTTTTCAAATTTCAAAATTCCTGTCACATAATAATGAGCAAGGCCTGCCCTTGGGTCTAGAAGTTGTCTCTTCCACTGAAGCGCTGTCTCTACTTCCTCCCTCTTTCACTGCCAGCCCACTCCAAGGAGCCCAGCTGCTCTGGGGAAGTGCTCTCTGACTAGTTCAAGTTCTCATCACAGCCTAAGCCAGACTCACTGGCTGTGCAACGTGCTCCAAGCTGACAGCCCTTCTTTCCATCCACTTTCTACCCCACTACCCAGACAAAGTATGCCATGAAGAAATCATAACATTATTTGTTATAGCAAAACACTAGGAAGACACCTTACTGTTAGCCCATATGGAAATTTACTTTTAAAAAGTTATAGTCAACTGCATTAGGGAGAATTATGTAACTGTTGAAGGAGGAAGAGGAGGGTGGGGTAAAAGCACTGTAGGAATGGATGGGGGAAATGCCTAGAGCATGTTTTTCAGTTAAAAAAAAAAGTAATCTTCCCAAAATTATATCTGGAGTAAGATGTTCCATTTTTGTAAAATAAATGAAACAAAACAAAAAGTATATGCATGTCTGGAGATCACAACCCTAAAGGTTTGCTTGAGGGAAAACAAGTGCTCTGGCTTGGCTTGGGTCCAAATTGAGCCATCTAGACAAGGATGTGGAGGAGGAGGAGAACCACAGCCAGTTCTGGGGTGAGGAGGCTGCGCAATGACATGGAGGGAGGTGCGGCTTTGGGCATGTCCTGTCGGCTATGCTGAAAGTCGTTGTAATATTGGGACATGATTATCACTTTCTAAAGCAAATTTCTCAGCTTTCTAAAGCAAATTTGCTGCCTATATAGCCCTAAACACTATATGGCCTTGAAGAAGAAAACCCCAGAGAGGCTATCATGGTTTTCCACGATAGCCTACGCTGTTGTACAATGCAGTCTGTACTTTTTTATCTTACACTCGCCCCCCTTTTGTATTTACTCAGCCCACATTCGCTCTGCAGTGCCAGTTTCTCTCCCACTCTTTACTTTT
>RJWT010008823.1:0-25818 GCA_004365215.1 Cuniculus paca | reverse complement strand
CTTTCAAAGAACTGCAGAAATGTGACCCACACAGAAATAGGGTTGCCCTAATTATTTCACTTAAGAGAATATCCTCAAGTATGAGAAACCAAAAGTATAAATAAGGACCAAAATGTATAACAGATATTGTGAAATAGGAAGAAAATGTTCAAATGGAAGGGGAACTAGGAAGGGGTGAGGGGAAAGGAAGGAAGGGAAAGGAAAAAAATGATGAGAAAAAAAGGAAAAAAATGGAAACAAAACTTTTATAAATAAAGAGGGGAAGAGGGTTTGAAAAGAGTATAGCAGAATGGAAAAAAAAGAATCAAGTTATACTATGTACAGGTACAAATTCCTTATAATGAATGTGATCATTATATATACCTAAAATGTACAATAAACTTAATTAATAAAAAAAAAGTTGCAGTAGATGTAATTAGGTGAAGTCATAGTACAGTAAGGTAGACCCTTGCAGCAACATGACTTGTATCCTGATAAGAAGGGAAGAAGAGATAGATAAGGAGGCACATAGTGGAGAAGTCGTGAGAACAAAGGCAGAGGCTGGAGCTGTACAACTACAACCCCATGGATATCAAGAATCCTTGGCAATATCAGCAGTTAACGAAAGCAAGGAACAGCATTACCCCGGGAACCTTTAGAGAGAACATAGCCCTGCTCATACCTTGATTTCAGCCTTTTAGCCTCCCTAACTGTGAGAAAACAAATTTATGTTATTTCACGCCACCCAGTTTGTGTTCATCTGTGGTCACTCTGCCAGAAACCCTTTCCCAAGCTGTGACTTCTAGTCATGTGGGGGTTTCATAGCACCAAAAACTAACCCAAGCAGTTAGTTTGTCTATTCTGAATGAATAGACATTGGGATGCTTGCATACTGAGTTCTGATGACTTAATTTTTTGCATGAAAGTCATCCCTATCAAATCACTTTCAACAGTTTAAGTGCCAAATTCCAACATTCATGTCTTTTAATCTAAGCCTTTGTGAAATACTGTTACAAGGTATTTTCTCCAGGATGAATCCTCTGAGACTCTGAGATTTACATGTGAAACAACTTTTTGGGAGTGCTCACTGAACAGCTGTGAGTGACAGGAAAACAGAATTGAGAAGTTGAACAACAGTGCAATTGCAACAGGAGTTCCACCTTATCCTGCAGGGAGCTTGAGCATTGGAAAAGAACCTTTAGAGTTGTCTCAACTGAAGCAAGGAGGTGAGACCTTTGCACCCCACCTAAATCAGCCATTGGATGCAGGCTGTCCTCCAGGAGGAGCTTAGGGCAGGCCACCTCCTTCAACAACAGACAATGCCTGGTGATGGACACAGCCATGAGCATCCAAGGAAAATGTATGCCTGAGTCCTATAGGGGGATATAGAGGCTGAACATCAGCATCTACCATATGTACAGATGAAGTCTTTCTGCCTAATCATTATCTGTTTTTTGAATGTGGCCACAAGAGATTTCACATCTGGGCTGGAAACACCATACTCTGGGAGAGAATACATGAGATGCTCTCAAGTCATACACACAGTTGCAGGTCTAAGAAGTTGTTGGGAACCACAAATTCACAATGGCTCATTTTGCATACTTCCTTAAGAGATAAGTGGAGGCTTGGGATTATCCATATCACCTTTTGGATTTCCCCGCTGGGCCATCATCTTCCATCCACTAAGACTAAAACTAAAACCACTAAATTTAGAAAAACACCCCAGGGCAAGATCCTTCTTAGCATAAGATCATCTCCATCCTCATGAGTCATAGACCTCTGAGTCTTCTGTCAACTTTGAATCTTCCATTAGCCCCATCTATCACTGTATACACCCAATAAATAGTAGCTGTCTTGGAGTGTCACTCTCTTGGTCCATCTGGAGGCATCAACTTCCCAGTCACTCATCATGTATTATTAAATTTGCCTCTGTTTCTTATTTTATCCTCTCACTATACCCTTGATACAGGCAGTCGGGGATCTTGACCAGGTCCTTGATAAGAGTTCTCAGCACTGCATTCCACATCTTCCTTCTTTCACCCATACATTGTCCATTCCCACATAGTTCAAACACAATTAAATATCTCTTCTTTAGAATGGTTCCTGATTACATTTGGACCACAGTGATCCTTTCTTCTCTTCTAGTTACCCATGGTCATAGAGGATAATCATTTTATTGTCTAGAAATTGCCATTCATTCATTCGTTCACTTACTGATTCATTTATCATCCAGAACACATTTTTAACACCGATGGTATACTACACTAAGCACTGAGTGTTAAAGAAGTAAAGAGATTATAAAGGTTCTTAACATCATAATAATGGATGTTAGCTAGACATAATGAAGACACTCGGGTGGATTATGGGTAATAGTATAACTTGAACAGATTTAGGTTACTTAAAGAACCCTCTATGGGTGTTGAGGAAGATGGATGACCTGTGGAGTCCACAATACAAAAACACAGTTTGCAGGAGAGCATTTAAACACTGGTTGAGTCACTCTTCAAACCTCCACTGAATCACACATCTTCCACCCTTCCTCTAAGTCCACTTTGCTATCCCACAAGTTAGTTGCATTGTCGAGAAGTGAGTCAACAGCCTACTTGGGTGGGAGTACTAGCATTATCCTCCTAAGCCACTAGCAGCCCACAGGGCCCAATCACATGCCTTTGTATGTGCAAACACACTATGTATACGACCCCAGATCACGAACACTCGGTGTGAAACACACAGCTGTCCACATGGACTGGATGCCTCTAAAACATGAGCCTCCAGAGGACACATCATTCCATTTTGGCTTTCCCTTGAACAGCTTCAATAACTTTAGGCCAGTCACTAATAGGTAAGGTAAATCTCTCTGTGGGTGGGACTTCCACATTAAATACAAATTATGGATCTAAATGTATGACTAGCAGCACAGACGTATCTCAAAGAAATAAAAGCAAGAGAATTTTTTTTTAAATTAGCCAGTTATAGACTGGAAAATAGAAGAGAAAATACCATATTAATAATAATTATTTGAAGGTAACAGCTTATGCTCTTTAATGTAGTTCCAACATAAATGTCACTGTAAGAAATGATATTTTATTTCACTACTAACAAATCAGGTACTTAGGGTGCTGGGGGAGAAATGATTGGAACTACTTTAAAGTCACGTTAACCAGAGAAACTGAAAAAATATTTATATTCTTATGAAGGAAGGAAGGAATGCCCCTCATGGGTGTATTTAAGTATCCTCCATCTTTTGGATAAATGGTAATGCTAAACAAAAACTGGAAAGATGACCTTAGAATAATAACCTCAAGACCCAACTGGGACATAGCTTCCCAATGTACAAAACTCATTTGCAATATGTGCAGGATGGAAATTTCTATACTGCTTTATAGCTCATAGACTTTATTATATACCTCAAACAAAAATCGCCAAAACACCCAACTCTGGGCTGGCTTCTTTCCCTTGTGGGGTGGGCCTCTCACATGCAAAATTACTCACCACTCCTTAGCTTACTGTCTGCAGTTCTGTTCAGCTACTCAACAGTGTTTGTAAGGACAGGAAAACAAAGGGAAGGGAAAAACCTATCCATTTTTAGAGAGGTGTTTCATATGCAGAATGGAATTTTTTAGACTAAACCAGGTCTGGCACTGTTAGTATTTTCTCTAGCCAGTTCTCTCTCCATTCTTTCTTCTAGAGACCTCATACAAAAGCCATGTGGAAAACTGCATGAGATAAATGCAGCATAGATATCTGAAAGCCATCTCATTGAGTGAACCTCTTTCATTCTTAGTCATTTCTAATAGCCATTATGTGTGTCCTATGGAAAATGGAGAGCTGATAAAGGCCTGACCTATGAACCATTTAGCTTTCAAAAAAACTAAAAGGATTTGGGGTACCCAGCTGATTTATCATGAATGGCAGTGACACTTACATAACTAGAAATTGTTAGTCTGAATTTGTACTTGGGGAAACAAAGTCAGTGTAAGTCACCAATCTAATAAATCCATGAAAGTTTGCATGGAATGTCTTTTAAATAAATGACTAGCCCTTTCCATAAAGAAGCATATAAGTAGAGAGGCACAATCTATAACCTTAAGATCTTAATATTACAATATTCATGCTTAGTTTTCTCCAGTCTTACAGGTTTTGAATGTCAATAGTGAACAGACTCCTGATGGAATGACATCCAAGTACATTCAAGTAAACATTTACAAAAATTCTTTTGTGGTACAGAGGAAAGGAACCTGAATTACCCTCTGCATTTGATATGTGAAATTCATAGGTTCAAGGAGGTGAAGGTACTTTCAGCATTACTGCAAGAGGAAAAGCAGTCTTTTAATATTTATCTAATGATCTCAACTCTTCTTTTTTGTATCTATATTAATATGAATAAATAAGATTAATTCAGTCTAATAACATTCATATAGAAACGAAATAATTCTTTGAAACTCTTTAGATGATTTTGACAGAATTAAGAAGTCAAAATGAGATGTTTAGTGGCCTAGTGTCAAAAATCTCTGACCAGGTGGGAAGTTAGATGATGTTCACTGCCTGTCACTCCCACACTCCCTTTGATAGCTAACAGATTCCTACAAGCTCAGGATTACATAAATGCCAAGTGCTTCCTGGCCGATCCATGGGAATATCAAAGCCAACACAAGGAGCTTGAATGCCTGTGTGGTCCAGGTATTCATAGGGTTGAATAGAAACTACCAACGAGTGAGTAGACTGTCAGCTTGCCTGAGAAATTTAAAAGAGTCTATTACCCTGGCACTGTCACCGTGTCCCTTATTTATGTTTCTCTATGGGGGAACAGGAAGAGCAGCCAGAACAGCCTGCTACAGCAGCTATCCAGCTGCTCATGCAGTTAATATAGCTGTAGAAAGAACATGATTTATATGAGAGCACTTTCCCTCGACACTAGTATGTAAGTTCCAGACTCACTCATTCTGGGACATCACACCATATATACATTTCTTTCTTCTGGTGACAGTAGGGTAACACAATGAGCTGTTGATTTGAATTGACATACAAGAATATAATACATAAATGTATTGACAACATCTATAAATGATCTCTGTCCTTTATGATGCATATGGGACTAATCCACTTGTTACAAAAAAAAACAATAGTTTTCCACACATATCACAAAGTCAGATAAGAAGAAATTTTGCATAAGTAGGTGATGCAGGTCTGAGGGAGGCCCCTTACTACTTAGGCCCATCTGATGGAAGATGCACACACAGAGAAGATGCAATCATTGAATTAGCTCTTCAAGACAAAGGGTGAAACCTATACTCTACTTGGAACCTTCTTATCCTTCAAAGTGAGAATGCAGGGATAAACTGTCTGTTATTGCTCCCCATTTCTGTGTATATCTGCTGGGAAGGAAGCATGGGGGGGGTGGCATGCAGCCTCACATACCTTATAGGGACCCTGGTTGCAGCCACAGTAGCTGGTCTCCATGGTATAGCTTCTAGACACGCCCATCTCTCTCCACACCACCACCCGGGCAGTGGAAGCTCGAGATTTTTCCACAAGAAAGCTGCAGCTGCTCATTGTGAATGCAGGTGCTAGCTTATCAAGAATTTTGGGAAGAGTCTATAATAAAAACAAAAATCAAACTATGATGAGCTGCAGGTGATTAGGAATTTTCATTATAAAAATAGGCTCGGCATTTATTAAGTATCTCTATATATCAAATACTTAACATATGCTACAGGAAATAATTTATTAACCATAAGAAATAGATAAATTTTTATCATTTTTGAGTATAAAGAAACATAGGCTTAGAAAAGTTAAGAATAAATAGTTTGAGGACCACAACTACAAGGTGGCTAGCATGAGGTTCAAATGCCAACGTGGACAACTCAAAAAGCCATCATCTTGGACTCCAGTTTTCTGCATCACTCTGGACCTCTGCTGCATACCATGCATTTGGCCCCATATATTGCTGAGTTGAGTATATGCAAAGTCACAAAGACACAGGAGCCTGAAATTTATAGTGACTCCATCAAGCTCCACTGCTTTGGAGCAGGGTCAGACTAAGAGCTGTTCGCTTAGCTCAGAGGGGCGTAGGAGCCACTGAAGATTCTTAAGAGAGAGCCCATATGAAGTTCTCTTGTTTCCTATGAGCGTACGATTGCCAAAATGAACTTTTTAGTCTCATTTTCTAAGCCATAAATCTGAGGCTGGATCAATTATAAAGCTCCAAAAACTCCATCCTCTCTGGGTTCATATATCCCACCTTTTCTTGGAGTAAAAATGCTTTATTTATGATCACTTAATCTTCATGTAGAAGGCATCTGTAGACTCTTGGAACTGTGATTGACAGAGACAGGGCTTGCAGCCACTGGACCTGGCCCCAAGGGGACAATGACTCAGAGTTGATAGGACATGTGGTTGTTGGGTCAGCAGAAATACAGAGTTTAGGCAGACCCAGAACTTTTGTGACATTAACAAGATGTCTCTCACTTCAGTATTGACAGAACACGTTCAACATAGCACGTAACAGAAAATTATGCACATTAGTAGATAACAAACAGTGAAACTTCAGGCTTTTGAAAATTTATGAGAAAAAGGGAGAGAAGCATATTGAGTAGATAAGACTATGAATGAATTATTTTTAAAGCAATGAAGTTTTGTTAATTTCTAGAATATAGAGCAAATCTCTTAATTTCTCTGGTACTTATCTTCATGTTTAATATAACTGTTAATAACATTATATAATCATTAATTATATAGCAAATTATGTATAAGTATATACTAACATAATTATTCATATAATTTGTTGTGATCTCTAAATTACACATAGTCTCCAGACCTACAGATCATTTAAAAAATTTAAATGCTACTGTCATCCTCACTTCGGTTTCTAAAATTGTCTCCAAATTGATTTCATCATAGTCAATATTGCCATTCCTTTTAATCCTTCACCCTGTTTTACCTTCAAAGTATTCAACATAATCATAAATGATTATATTTATTAGTTGTTTAATATCTCCTCTTCAGCCTGAAAATTTCATAAATGCATGTCTGTGTCTCATTGATAAGAAAATCTTTGCACATTGGGAAATATGTTACTTACAGAGAGTACTCTGTAATTATTCAATGAAGAAAATAGAACTGCTAGTCCAAACCCTTAGGGAACTACTTAATAAACACAAATATATTATTTATTTATACTGTAGATGGAGTGATTGAGGATACCAGGAAATAGTTTTAATCAATCAGTAGTTTACTTGTTATAAAAAGTTTACTCATATCATTTAAGTGAACTCCTTTTTTATCTGTTTATACTATCCTGTTTTTCTATCTTTTGTGATTTCTATATTTTTAAAAAAGATTTGATTTTTCTAAGGGCAGCTTTAGATTCAGAGCAAAACTGAGAGGAAGGTACAGGGATATCTCATATGCCCCATGCTCCCCTGTGGGGACTTTCCCAGAATCAACACCTGACAGCAAGATGGTCCCTTGTTGTAATAGAGGAACCTGCATAACACGTCATTGTCACTTAAAGCCCAGGGTCCATTCATGGTGTGTACATTCTCTGGGCTTGGACAAAAGGACAGTAACATCAACGCATTATATCATACAGAATAGTTTTGCTGCCCTAAAATACCCTGTGCTCTGTCATCCAGTCCCCGCCCCTACTCTTTCTCTCTCTCTGTCTCTCTCTTCCTTTCCTTCAAACCCCTGGAATCCATTGATCTTTCATGACTTTGTCTTTTCCAGAATGTCATATAGTTGAAATCATACTACTTTTTAGATTGCCTTCTACCACTTACTAACATCCGGATTTTAAGATTACTTCAATCTTTTCATTTCTTGATAGCACATTTATTTTTAGCACTGAATAGTATCCTGGTCTTGATGTGTCCCAATTTATTTATTCATTCACATACCAAAGGTTATCTTGAATGCCTCTGAGATTGAGCAATTGTGAATGAAATTGTTATTAACATCTCTGCATGTTTCTGTGAAGAAAAGTTTTCAATCTCTTAGGTAAACACCAAGGAGTGTAATCACTGGTTTGTATGATAAGAGTATGTTTAACTTTATAAGAAAACACCAAACTATCTTCCAAAATAGCTGTACCATCTTGCATTCCCTTCAACAATGGGTAAGTTTTTGCTGTTCTATATCCTGGTTTGAATTTGCTGTTGTCAGTGTTTCAGATTTTAATGGATGTGTAGTGGCATCACATTGCTGTTTTTAATCTGCACTTCTTTTTGATGTGGGATGTAGGCATCTTTTCAGATGTTTATTTGTCATCTATCTATCATCTTTGGTGAAGTGTCTTTTGAGATTTTTAGCCCATTTTTTAATCAAGTTGCTTGTTTTCTATTTGTTGAGTTTTTAAAGTTCTCTATATGAACTCTGAGTGCTATTTGTGGGTCATTTCTTGGTTCTCTCTTGTGCTCCACTGGCTTGTTTGTTCATTCTTACACCAACGTACACTGTCTTGCACATTTCAGTAAGTCTTGAAGTCAGAATGAGTCATCAATCTTTCAACTTTTTTTCTCCTTTATGTTGTATTGGCTATTGTAGATCTTTTCTCTGTATGATCTGTTTATTGGTATCTACAAAATAACTTGCTGTTATTTTCAATAGGATTGATTTTAACCTCTAGATCAAGTTGGGAAGAACTAACATTTTCACAATTCTATAAGAATGAATACCTCTGAAGAAAACAAGGGACATCATGGTAGCCATTGTTGATTTCCTATTGTCTGGTTTTGAAAGCCTGTAGTGCTTTCATTCTTTTGTTTTGATTGGTTTTATAATATTTATTCTGTTTGAATTCATTGTGTGTGAAGGTATGAACAACTATTTTGTAGAAAACAAGAGACACTATGGTAGCCACTGTTGATTTCCTGTGGTCTTGCTTTGATGTTCTGTGTTGCTTGCGTTGTTCTGTTCTGTTTGTTTTGTTTTGTTCTCTTTAAAATAAAAAATAAAAAAGAATGAATATTTCTCTGGCTTTTCTTTGATTTTGTTAATCAAAGTATCATAGTTTTTCTCATTTGGATCTTATGTATACTTTGTCAGATTTATACCAAAGTATTTTATTTTAGGGTGTACTAATGTAAATGGTATTGCATTTTTAATTTCAAATTCTATTATTTCATTGTTGGTGTATAGGAAAGCAATTTAATTCTATATTAATTTATATTTTATCCTTGTATTATACATTAATTTATATTATTCTACTGTGCTGAAACCTTTTCATTATTGTTAATTTAGGAATCCAAGAAACAAAACAAAGACAATTTTATTTTTCTCTTTATAATCAGTGTATCTTTATCTCTTTTTCTTGTCTTATTTCATTGCTACAACTTCTAGCATGATGTTGAAAAGGAATGGTGGACATACATCCCTTCTTTGTTCTTAAACTAATGAGAAAAGTTCTGGTCTTTGACCACCAAGTATGATGTAGGATTTTGTAGATATTATTTACCAAGTTGAGAAAGAGAGATTTATTCCTCCTTTTGGAGAGTTTCTGTTGTGCATGGGTATTGAATTTTTTCAAATGCTTTTGATATGATCACACAATTTTTCTTGTTTAGATTGTTGATATGATGGGTTATATTAATCAATTTTCAAATGCTATATCAGCCATGAATATCAGGGTATATAATTAGTAATTATGTATAATTCCTTATTATATAATGCTGGATCTGATTGGCTAATATTTTCTTAAAGACTTTGGCATCTATTTTCATGAGTGATATTAATTTGTTGTTTTCTTTTCTTCTAACGTCTTTTTGTCTTTTTATAACTGGTTTTGATATTGGGCTAATGCTGGTCTCATAAAATGAGTTAGGAAATTTTCCTTCAATTTTAATCTGCTGAAGGAGACTATAAAGAAGTGGTATAATTTCTTCCTTGAATGTTTTTCAAATTCAGCACTGGATTCATTTGACTCTAGTGTTTTCTGTTTATCAAAAATATTAATTAGTAATTTATTGATCCAACTTCTTCAGTAAATAAAAGCCTATTATCCAATTATCTATTTCTTCTTGTATGAGCTTTAGTAGTTTATGTGTTTAAGAAATTGGCCCATTTCATCTAACTTATCAAATTTATGGCTATAAAGTTGTTCATAGTATTCCTTTATTATCCATTTAGTGCCCATGAAATCTGCAGTTATGTCCCACTTTTCATTTCCAAAACTAGTATTTTGTATCTCCTCCCTCTCCCTTTTTCAACCTAGTTAGCCTTGATATGTTTTCAGTATTTTTTCTGATTTTTGTAAGAACTGGCTTTTGATCTCATTAAATTTGTCTTTTGATTTCCTGTTTTTGATTTCAATGATTTATACTCCAATATTTTTGACAAATAAATATTGCATATATTTCATATGTACAACATGATCTTTGAATTTGGCCTAATTTTTAAGAATTTCTTTTTTCTGTTTACTTGAGATTTGTTTTTCCTGTTCTAGTTTCTTAAGGTACAAACACACATAACTCGTTTTAAACATTATATTCTAACACAAGCATTCAATCCTCTAAATTGCCCAATTTTGATAAACTACACTTTCATTTAGTCTAAAATATTTTCTAATTTAGAGATTTCTCCTCTGACTTGTGTGTTATTTAGAAGTATGTTGTTTAATCTCCATGTATTTTTGGAATTTATAGTTATTCTGTTAATATCTAGCTTAATTCTATTGTGTTTGAGAACATGATTTCTTTTAAGTTTAAGGTGTGTTAATGGCCCATTATATGATCTATCAAAGTGAATGTTTCATGTGAGTTGGAGAAGAATGTGTATTCCATTATTGGATGATACTGTATGTAGATGTCAATAACAGTCAGCTAGTTGATAGTATTTGTTGAACTCAAATATATCCTAACTGATTTTCTTCCTGCTGAATTTTTCCATTTCTGATAAAGGGGTTTTGAAGTTTCCAATGATAATAGTGGATTCACCTGTTTTACTTTGCAGGTTTTAAATTTTTGCCCCATATATTTTGATATTTAGGTATATACATGCTAAGGATTGTTATGTCTTAGAGAATTGACCATCTTATCATTACTAATCTTCATATTTGATAATTTGCCTGCTGCTCTCTGAATTACTATAACTACTCTTATTTTATTTTGATCAGTGCTAGCATCATACATCTTTTTCCATCTAGTTGCTTTTAATGTGTATGTCTTTGTATTTAGAACAAGTTTCCTCCACACATCATATAGTTGAGTCTTACCTTTTTATTCACTTTGACAATCTGTTTTAAACTTAATGTAGGTAGACCATTGAGGTTCAAAGTGATTATTGATATTGTTGGATTAATATTTATCATATGTGTTGCTACTTTCAATTTGTTGCCCTTGTTTTTGCTCCTACTTCTGTCTTGCCCTCTTTTCCTGATTATTGTAGATTAAATTGAAATTTTTATGATTCTACTGTCTTTTTGAGAAACTCTATTTTCACATTGTTTGTGATTGCCCTAAGTTTCCATTATATACATGCAGCTAATTTCCAATACTAGTATATTACTTCTCAGGTGGTATACCTTATAATTAATAAAATAAACAGAATTCCTCCTTCTTGACTCTTGTATCCTTAATGTCATTCATTTCACCTACACATAAGTATTTGTGTGTATATGGAGTTAATAAAATGCAATGTTGATATTATTACATAGGTATTGTGGCTATAACATTAACTTCACTTACATAAACACCCACCCCTGAGTCTCAGTTGCTTCATCGATTAAATGAGTGAGTCCTCCCTATTCTGGAAAAATTCATTTGCACAATGATAAAACATTTTTGGGAAATCACCATAATCAAAGTCATGATTTACAGGTCACTGTGCCTGGATTTTGAATAACAGTGATAAAAGGAGCTACGTACAGGCAGGACACCAAAAGCAAAGTATGAGTTCAAAGTGAGGGATGAAGCCTAAACCTAATCCTCTTTGCCTCTTTCTTTTATCTCATATAATCCATGAACTACCTCTGAAGAACCCTAGAACATCAATGAACTCTGTTTAATAAAATACATGTAAACTTTGACTTCTTCATTTAACAAAGGAAAAACAAAAACCCTGAGATTTAGGCAAATGGCCTACCTCAAATAATGTATCATATAGGTGAATATCACTGTCCAGATATATTAATCTTTTAACATTTCTATTAACTACTCCTGTGCTTATTTTCACAGCTTGAGACTATAATATATATATACACCTGTCACAATATCCCTTTCACTCACCTGATGCTAAACTGGACCTCAAAATATTTGTTGAATTTATTAGTCAAATAACATAAGTAATACACTAAAATAGAAATACATTTTATAACTGACTGTGATGGTTAGGCTCTGTCCTACTCCATGTGAGCTTTGTAAGAAGATTTCTTAAGGGTCTGTTTCTTCTAAGCTCTATGAGGATATAGAATTATCCATGAATATTGCTACCTTCTGTTAGGAAAGGAGTAGAAAAGGACACATATTTAAGATTAAATAATCTTAAAGGAGCAGTAAAGACTTCATAATTAAGATAAATAGGATTTTTTTTTGGTTCAAGTTATACACAAGAAATAATTTTATGGAGGTCAGCATAAGTTTGCCAGATAAATATTTGGGTTTACTTAACTAGTTTCCTAAGAAAAGGCAATTAAGCTTTTAAATTTATTACTATTACTCTGGCTAAATCTTAGAGCAAATAGGTCATTGAGGATAAGCTGTAAATTCTGCTATAATAGTCTCTGGGTAGCTGTGCTGATCACAGCAGGCTATTTCCAATGGACATGGGTAAAGAGGAGTAGAGAAAACAGGAGCAGTACTTCCAGGTGAAACAATAGTTTGATGGATTTTTACCTTTTTTAATACTATGGTAATGCTAACCTTGAAGATAAAGTTATTTTGTACACAGTAAAATGATATGCTCAAAATCATAAAGATTTAGAAGAGGGAGATGGCATTTTAATTTGCCTCATTCCTATATAAATTTGTAATGAAGACCAGTTTTCATGTTGTATTTGGACAACTCTGACTCTTCTACCTCTTATGTTCAGTAAGCAAGAACTTATTTTGTCTATTCTGACAACAAAAGGTCCTCCCTTTTTCAATCTTCTTTAACTTTCCATATGGTTCTGGAAGCAATAGTAGAGCTCTAATGACTGGAATCCATGTAAAAATTGAATTAGGTTCAGTGGATTACTGCTCTGCTTTTATGGAGCACTCACATAGAAGGATATGAATAGTCTAAGGCCTTAAATGTGTTTATTTCTTCATATTTATTTAAAGTTCCTTTGCATGCAATATTATTATGCTCCTTCCAGTATTTTTACTATCTTAATTTTAAAAATAAGAACATGGTTGTTGAGAGATGTAACGCTAGTGACTCATAATCACACTCTTACTAATTGTAAAGCTGGACACTAAAACAAGATTTCCTGTCCCCAATTTTCATGCCCTTTATTTATACCGAAAGTAAAGGCAAAACAACCAGGAAATAAGCCAATATGGGAAAAGGTTATACAAGCATTTATCCTGCTTGTATTGCTGTCCTATAGCTAAAATCATTAAAATGCTTATTTAGAAAAAAATGAGTGGTTCACTATCTCAAAGGCCATTTTATGGTCACAAAGTGCTTCATGTCATTCTCCCCCAGTGACTTGCCCTGTAACTGATATCCTCCAAGAAAGCAGATGAACCCACGGTACAGTTTGCTTGCCACAAGGTTTCCTTGATGCTGCAGCCATAAATGAACACATTCTTCTTTTGGGAGTGACCATGAAAATCACAGAAGACCTACAAAGTCAAACAAAGGAGAAAATAAATGCAGATCAGATTTGCTGGTTTTTCAAATGTTTGAAATGTCAATTTTCTCAGGTGGATACTGTTTACTCAGAAGAACTGGCTACGTGAAGATTGTAGGTGATTTTTGGCAAGAGCTGTATTGGTACAGTTATCAGGGAAGACTGTAGTTTGTAGGGATCTTAGTAGTAAATAGAATAAGAAGAACTATGAGCCATGAATATCCTTTTTTGAGAAATTTACTACGACAGACAAGAGGCAGGGTCAAAACTGAAAGAGAAATTAGGAACAAGAACATTTTAAAATATATATAAGAGATGTGAATAATTTAAAAAGTCAACAGGAAAAATGCATTTTAAAGCAATAGATTAAACATGTAAAAGAGAAGTTAATAAATCACAACAAGTTCTCCCTAGATTTTGATGTGGTAAGGAATGACCACTAAAGTTCAATGGATTGTCAAACAGGTTTATTTTTAATCCATGCTACAGATCAGCTGTGACAATGCTCTATATAACTTCATTCTATGGTCCAACTAAATGAAGAGCCCTAACTTGGTACATTCTGTTTTTGAGGCAAAGAAAGTAATGTCAAAGGTAGAAATATGTGATGACTGTGAAGGTTTCTACAGAAGTAAAGTAAATCTCAAATCTGTTGATTTTCCATGATCCAAAGAAAGGCAAACGACCAATCTCACCAATGAAGAAGAGGAGTGTATTCCTTCTATGGTTTGCTATGTAAATCACATGATAAAGGACAATGATTCAAAATCTTGTTACTACAAAGTGAGATGATAGTAGTTTTTTTTAATTTAAAAGGTAACCAAAATTTTTTTAGCTTATTAGTATGGTGAAGGGCATAATCTTTACATTCCTTTAAGTCGGTACATGTACATAACACATCTTAATTCCTTTTTTCATTCCTTTTCCCTTCCCTCCTGGTTCCTTCCTCCCATTTCTCAATTCCTTTCTTTTTTTATTTTTGGATATGTTTGCAACACATTATGTTTACATTCTTTGTATGGAGTTGCACATGTACATAACACATCCCAATTCCTTTTCATCATCCCTTATCCCTTCCCTGTCCCCACTTCCCATTCATCTCTTGATGCCCTTCCCCTTTGAAAGAGATCTATCTCCCCACTTCCTATTATCTATCTTTTATTTTGCCCTTTATTTTTACTTTGAGTTTCTAAGAGAAACAATTTGATATTTAAGCTTGTGTGTCTGATTCAGTTCAATTAATGTTATGGTTTCAAGGTGCATCCATTTTCCACAAATGACCACAAATTCTTAACATTCCTGTAGGCATGGTCTTCTGTAATGGCCTGTGCTCCATCATTATCAAGAGGGGGAGTATATTTCTTCATACTTGGAATCTGAACTTAGCTATGTGACCTTTTAGTCAATGAGAATAGGCAAATATGATGTAAGCTGAGGCTAACAGAGCACTTGCAGTTGGATTTGCTGTTGTGATGTCCCTGGGAACCCTGAAACACCTGCCACGTGAACAAGCATGGGTAAGCCTGCTAGAGGATGGCCCCACTAACTTGGCTGATGTCAGGCACATCCTAAAACACACAGCTGGGCCCACCTGACACAGACAAGAGGAATCATCCAGAATCAATAGAAACAGTGCATAATTTTATTCCAGGGTGGCTTGTTATCCAACAAAATCTACGTGCTAAAATCACGTGCCCTTTTAATCTAAATAGATATGCTTCCTTCCATTTCACACGTGAAATACACCAACCTCCTCCCCAAGAAAGATACACCAGGGTCCTATCCTATCACTGTATCAGATCTTCTGGCCAAGATCTCATTATAGTTTCTATATTCTGTGTGTGCCTTCTCCTGATCCCTGGACGAAACAGGAAAGTCTTCTGCCTTCTGCTGAACTACATCCAAAGTTTGAAAAAGGAAAAAAATATCCACAATAAACCTCTTGCTTAGCAGGGATGAACAGGAGGATCAATGAAGTCACTTGTTGCAATAGTGAAGTACTAACAGAGATCTGAGATGCTCCTACATCCTGTGAGTAGGGCCAGTTGATTGATTAGGCCCCAGTTTTGTTCCCTATCAAAAGCTCTCCGATATTATTTTTCTTCATAGTTCTTGCTCTTCCTTGAGAGGTGTTAGCTTTTTCAATGTCCTTCTTGCCACACATGAAAAATAGATTTGAGAATTTGAAAATGCAGGCCTATTTTAAGGCCAACCATCTATACTTGCTGATTCCCTGATGTAGAAGCTTGAGAGCCCAATGATTTATTTGATTTTGAAACATCACACTCTCTTTGAATCACTGCACTGCAAAAGCACAAAAATAAAACACATGAAGATAAAAGGAAATAATCTTTTTTCTTCATCTTAATTTCTCAAAAATGTAACTGACTGAATAAGCAAAATAGTAGCAACATAGAACGTGGTGATAGTGTATGTAAAAGAAAATGTATCAATGTAACAGCACAAAACATGGAAGAAATAAATTGTTACTACTGTGATCAGGCCCTTAAAGTACACATGAAAATATCAGAAAAAATAGAAAAATCTAGGAACAGATGAAACAAATATAAAATAGCCAGAAAAAAATTATAGATTTCAACTAAAACATGTAAACAATCTTATTAAATGCAAATAGTCAAAATGCAGTAATTAAAAGATAGGATAAATATGCAAGATTCTCTATATTCTGTCCATAAGAAATTCATTTTAAATACAAAAGCATAGGTTAAAAGTAAAAGTTTGTGAAAATATTTGTGACTCAAACTCTAAACAAAAGAAAGGTGGCATAGCTCTATTATCAGACAAAGTCCACATCAGAACAAAAGTGTAATCCAGGATATAGAAAGATATGAAGGTTAATAATACAATCTTGTCTTTGATGGTTGTGTTAGTCCGTTTTACTATTCCTTTTTTTTTGACACCCACATTTTAAAGGAGAGTTTATTTTGGCTAATATTTAAGAGATTTCAGTCCATGGTAGGGTGGCTCCAAGAGAAAAATGGCATGGTGGAAGGACCTGGTGAGTGAAGACTGTTCACCACTTAGCAGCCAAGAAACAAAGAGAGAAGGCAACAGCCAGGGAAAATAATACTCACTTCTAGGCCATAGCCACAGTGACCCACCACTTCCAAACACAAGAGATTTGGAGGCAACATTTTAATATGAAAACAGCAGTAGTTAAGTGTTAACCCTTGGTCTCTGCTACTCCACAATCTCTATGAAAATCAAAAACTCCAGCTCAGTGGTGGTACAGACCACTCCTCAATAATGTATTTCTCACTGCCTTAGAGGAGAGTGGGTCTTCAAAGCTCTCTCATGGATAGTACACATTCCCCTCTTTCTGAGACTTTCAATATTCTCCTCACGGTATGCCAAGGAACCTCTTACATCTCAACCTGACTACATAGAAGCCATTGTTATGTACAAAGGTTTAGCAAAGCAATCAGTTATTAGATAACCTCCAGGTGCTCAAGTAGAAGAATTAACTTTAGATTGCATATTCTGATCCACAGAATCAGCTAATATCCAGCAGTATATTCTGTCCTTATTAGTAAAACACCTTTACTATACATTCCTAAATATGTTGTCCAGGTTTCTGATGATATAAATTATCAAAAGGTTGCTATTGCTTTAGTGTACAAGATATTTCCTGCAGGGCACTATCTATGCTCCTCTTCTTGTATTATGTTGATATCTGATCCAAGTTATCAGAGGAGGGGAGCAATGTGGAGTATTTATGGAAGATTTTTAAATGAGCATCGTTTTTTCTCAAGGCATCTGTTTCAAGTAAGGATCTTTCATAATTTTCCAACTGAGGAAAATTAGTTTCTCTTCTCTCATTTCTTCAGATTAATAAAAGAATTCATAAGCTTGAAGGATCTTCTAGTCGAGATGCTAGAGAAATTCACCTTAAATATTTGTAGGCATCAGATTCAGAGATTCAAGTAAATCTGAGTGGGGTTCAAGAATTTGCATTTCTAACAAGTTCCCAGGACTATTCTGTGAAAACCTCCAGTCTAGAGGAACTAATAAAATAATTGTTTGAGGTATAATCCTCTACCATTATGAACTTTCCACCAACCTTAATCTCTTACACCTCGGTTTCTCTAGGTGAATAAACACCCATCATTCCTATGAAAAGTGTGCAAACAAATTAAGACTGTGTCTTAGCAACAGATTTCTCAATAAAGCAAGAAACGGTGTCTACTTGGTGACAGGTGCTTCTTAAATGCAGAATTCAGCCAGAGAAAAGTGAATTTATTTCCTCCTGATCCTTACAGACTCTGAAAGCTGAGGTAAATGACAAATTATAGACCTATTCACCTATGAGAATGAGCACTGCTAAGCCTTAGGAGTTCTAGAGGCCTCTGAGGATTCAGAATGAAGGAGATGGAGACATTGTTCTGCTTGTTGCTCAAATGATGTCCCTAAAAATAAATGCCTGTTAATTATCAGAAACATGTGTTTCTTCAAATTGCAGGGGGCAATTACAAGACAAATTATGAAGTTATTTTGGTTGAGGAAGCCTTTTCTTTTCTACTTGAAGATTTAATACTGATATTTTCTTACAGTAAAATTCCATACCAGGTTAGTAGGAAATGTACCCAGTCAGGATGCTCCAGTGTTCACAGGTTAAATAGCCCTATCTTGCTTATTCATCAATTGATTCAACAAATATTGCCTGCTACGTGACTGAGAAAATTACAAACTTAATATAACACAGGACTGCTCTCCATAACAACAGGAAAAGTTATGAGGATAGTTAATTTATGGAGGATTTACAAAGCCCCAGATACTGTGCTATGAACTTACTATATACAAATTATATAATTACAGAATAGTGTGTGATAACGCACCACATATAATAGCATAGATTATGTCATTATGAAGTAGGTACTATTATTACCCCTATTTTTGTACTTAGTAATCCCATATTTCAGATAAAACAGGTAACTTGCACAGGTTTGCACTGCCATAAAGTATATGAGAATATATTTGTACACTGATTTGTCCTAATCTAGAGCCGATATTTCAAAACTTTTTTTTTTTTCATTTCTGAATAGCCTCATCTAGGAGCTGTTTTGCTGCAATGATCCCACTACCCCACAGGTCACCATATTATATTCAGAGGAGTGGTAAAGCAGAGATAAACACAGGTTCGTTGGGAATCTAATTAAGGTCATGTTGCAAGCTTTCAGAGGGAAGTGTCCACACTGTGCCTCAAATCAATGATACTCAGAAGGCAAGCAATGTTGTGGTCCTGGGATGCACCAGAAGGGTTAAACCTGAGATGAATCTTATCAAACAAATGGAAAATGAAGAAGAACAAAATGCATTACAGCAACTGCAACAATTCAAAATAAAAGCTGATTGCAAGGAGAAAGCAGTTTAACACCTATAAAAGTAGGGCAGTAGGCAGATCTCTTTTTTTTTCTTCTTCTTCTTCTTTTTTAGTACCAGGGATCGAACTCATGACCTCATGCTTGCCAGGCAGGTGCTTATACCGCTAAGCTAAATTCCCGGCCCATGGGCAGATCATTAATGCACCTCTATGCCATCCCAAGATGTATGACATTTTGCTGCAGGTGGTGGAGGAACCTTCACAGTATTTAAGCAAGGAGGAGCAGAAACATAATCAGATCATTAGATCAGGAATGTTAAGAAAGGATTGGAGAGACTGAGACCAGGCAAGAGAGACAACAAAGGCCTAGCTGAAGGCAACAGATGGAAATCTGTAGAGACAGGCAGATTTACAGTCTAGGTGGCTTAAAGAGGAAGAGGTTAAGAAGAATTTTGGAAGCAAGTGAATAGGCAATGATTGTGCTTTTCCCCAAGGAAAGGAATATGGGAGTAAACGCAGATTTGAAGGTTTTGCATTGTGTCATTTCGTTTTGTTGGAAATGGAGTATTTAATTTTGAACTGTTGACCTTTGGCAAAACTGATTCTGAGTCTCAGTTTCTTCAGCAGTCAAGTATTATGGCATAGATTGAATTACAATTTTTAAATCAAGCACTTATGCATCTATTTGGAACTTTTCCAGTGAATTTTTGTCTGTGCTCAGTTGCAAAGTTAATTTAATTCATGTAAATGTGAGTTCTATCATTTCTCGCTCAGCAAATAAGCTGATCAGGGCCACATTGCAATGTTCCTCAGACAACTTCTCCATCTTTCCTCTGCCTTCCTTGGTCCCATTCTAGCTCCTCTGTACATTAATTGGCCCCTTGTTTAAGAGGTTACTCCTATTTCAAACACGCCCCTCTTAATCATTCCCCAGTTCCTCATGGCTCACCTATTCCTGATTCTCTTTATCACTCTCTGCCTTGCCAGTTTTGAGTTGCTGTTTTCCATTCCTGACATCTGGGTCTCATTCCTCCTTCCCAGCAGTGAGACCTCTGCATTATTTATGCCATTGTCACTGGAAAATGAAGGTAAGTCTAGAGCTGGGAGAAGGCAAATTTTGGATAATGTGATGGAAACCCAAAAGAGTGACACTTCCAATTAGACCAACCAAGACTCACTAAAGCCCTAGAGACCCCACTTGTGCACAAAGACTGTGCAGACAGCAATCAGCCTACATTCCTGAGTGGAGCAAATATCTATATAAGGGAAATGCCACTGATGGCATGTTATAAGATTATGTGACTGCATTTCCCAGTTATTTCATTGACCACTATAGGGTCATCCCTTTCCACCTACAAAGGATTGGGTCCAGAATCCCCTGTGGATACCAAAGCCCATGAATACTCAAGTCCCTGATAAAAATGGTGTTACGGTTTGCATATAGTGTATGCTCATCCTTTCGAATACTCTAAATCATCTCTAGATTTCTTTTAATACTTAATACAATGAAGATGGTTTATAAATAGCTATTATACAGAATCATATAAGGAATAATGACAAAGAATGTCTGTACATGTTTAATACAAATGAATTTTTTCCAAGTATGCTTGATCTTTAGTTGAATCTATGGATGAGAACCCCACAGATATGGAGGGCCAACCATACTTTCACATTAGTAAACATTTCATCTAATTTATTAGCAACATCTAGTTATGGCTAAGGTTAACCACAGGGAACCTGTGCAGAATTTATGCCTGTGCCTACCTGAAAGGCATTTTAGCACTGTCTTCCCTTTCCTACAACAAGAGATTCTCAGTTAAATTGAGTCATCACGGGCCACAGTCCCACTGGGACCTTAGAAACCAGCTTTCACATATAGATTAGTTTTGAACTTCCCAAACAGCAAATGTGTGATGACATTTTTTCACACTAAACACAGCCAATGTTTAACTGTTTATGAGACTGCTCATAGTGATACCTTTACAACATGTATGCTATAAAGTGCTAGAGGAGGTTTTCTGCCATCCCAATGTTATGTATCATAATGTCCCTTTTTCTAAAATATTTCAATCGAAAAAGCCCATGTAAATTAACACAAAAATACACAGACATACACAAATGTGGCATTGTTTTGTATCTAATATCCTTCTGGTGGATCACAATAATTATAATGCCAACAATTTACATTTATTTGAATGGCTGATATGTGCCAGTCATCATGCTAAAATTTCTCTCTTTTTCTCTCTCTCTCACACACATACATACACATCTATAATCAGTATAAGTGTCCTAAAAGGAGGATATTCCAAATTTTACAGATGAAATTTAAATTCTACTAGTGTTAAAGGAGGTTAAGCAACTTGTCCTTGGCTACTGATTAAAAAGGCGACGTGTTATCTCTCCGCATGTTTGGTCTAATTGGTCTGGTTCCAAAAGTTTTCCAAAATAAAACAGTTAAAAACATTAAATCCACTGGTGAAGAGTAATGCAATAAGACTAGCAATTAGTGAACTTGAGAGTGAACTACCAGGCTCACCCTGAAGTCTTGTTTTAGTTCTTTTCTAGTCACTTTCTCCAGTCAGCAAGCTATGAGCAGAAAAGTTAACAACCTAAGAGACAATTTTGTGATGAGTTCCTGCAGGTGCCTCAGGAGGGAGGATGGTCCCCTTTCCTATTTATAGACATTGAATGGAAGAAGCAGCCTCCTGATGCCAACTGCAGACACACCCTACAAACTACCTGTCTGGATGAGGCCTTGCCATTCATCCTACTCAGCCACAGGTACAGATACTCTCAAGCAAAGGTGTTACTGCATGCATTTTGTGGGCCAAGTTCTCTAAGGACAGATGGATGATTGGGACCTCACTCTTCACTAGAAAGTAAGATCAGAACTAGTTCTTTTGCCTTATACCAGATTTCTATATTATCTGAGTAAAACTTTGGGATTGGAGAACATGAGCACCCACCATGATGCTTACCTGTGTGTTAAGGAGCTACGTCTCAGCTTTGCCTCAGTTTCCAGATGTGCATCCCTATCTTTGAAGACCACTGTTTGCCGTGACCCACCCAAGGCTGTTTCACTCTGGGTAGCCCTTATTTTATGGCTTTGGAACTCAGGACTGTGTCTAATCCCATTGGCCATGCTCATGCTAGCCTGTCTCACTCCCTAGATCAGTTCTCATTAAATGTACAACTTGGACAGATGAAGCACTTACAGGTCCCTTCTGGATCCTCATCTGAAACCCCTATTTTGACTTCTGAGCCTCCTTAACAAAGCACACCCTCAGAGCAAAACCAGTTCAACTGGTTCTGCCGTCCTGCTTCTTGGCTCCTTCTTCCCTACCCTTCCATCTCCTGTCATTTCTACCAGTTCTGTACAGAGGCACCTCACAGACTCCAAAGGGAAGTGCTGAGCCAGGTAACTGCTCTCCCACTTTTCCCTGCACTCCATCTTCTCACCTCACTCTATCCCATAAAAATTAAAAATAAAGAATTTGTTTAGATCTCTTCAAAAAAATCACACTAGCCCTCCCTGGGGCATATAGAAGGCTCCTAGAAGTGTATAGTCTGAAGATACCAGCCAGAGAAAACAACCGTGCCCTTTGCTTTGCTGCAAGAGTTTACCCAAGAAAATGTAACCATTCACTTAAAAGTAGATTATCCATACCAGTAAAAGTATATACCCAAACATAGTTTTGATATATTAGAGAAGCACTGTTTAATCTAGGCTCACCAAAGGAACAATTGTAAATAAAATAATACAAAATGAAATTTTTTTTTCATCTAGGACTCCACGGGCATTCTACTTTTTCCCTGAGAGGGCAGCAAAGTTTTGGACTCTTTTCCTCCCACTCACCATATACAAAAGAAACTTCTAGCTTTAGTACCTTAGTCTAAGTCAATGAAAATAAGGAAAAGTAACACTTGTTCTTTGGCCACTTCTGAGGAATGTGGCACAGATAAAATAAACCAGGTGTGTAGAGAGCATCCTGAGGACCTGAGAGACAGAAGTTTAGAAAGGGACATGTCATCTTCTTTTCCCCTATCCTTCTGTGCTTCTTTTAAAATAAACTGATTAACTAAAAACACATGCCAGAGGGATGGGATGAATCGAGAAAAGTCATTTAGGTAGCTAAAAATTCTATTCCATTGGGTCCTAGAGAAAAGACAGAAAGGAGAAGGGGAGAAATATGCCCACCCTGTCCCCTGGCAGAAGCCAGCCCTGTTTGTGAGAGTTGTAAATGGAAATCAATGAGCTCTTCAAAGCACACTGAATCCCTTTACCAACATGCACTCTCATAGCAAGAGCCAAGAGGATGGGAATCGATAGCTCTCCTAAATCTGAGGCCCCCAAGTCTTCAGAGCAGCTGCTCAGAAGAGGCTGCCACTGCCTTTCCAGAGCTTGCTCCCTGCAGCACTGTTCTGCAATGTCCCTTTGGCTTCTGGCCCCTCCATAGGAGCTGCACAAAGAGAAACTGAGTCAGTGCAGCCTGCAACCTGACTGCAGAGCCTGTCAGCTTGTTTGGGCACCTCTGCTGCCTTGACTTCTCCCTGGCCAAGTCTGACTCCTAGACAATCTTCCTCCACACTTCCTGCTCTGTTCTGTTAAAGTTGTCTTCCTCCTCCTGATTCTCATGCCTCTGAGCTGGCGGTCTTATTTTAGGCAGCTTCCTTTGTTTCTTATTTACATTTTAAAGCTTTATAAACTTGTTTATTTATTTTTAATTTTATGTATGTAGGTAGATATGTACTTATAATAAAAATGCATGGATTCTAACTATACAGATGTATGAGTTTTGGTGTGACTAACTCGTCAATCAAGATGTAAATATGGCTAACAAGGTGGTGCTCATCGTAATCCCAGTACTCTGGCAGCTGAGCCAGCAGGATCACAAGCTAGAGTCCCACCAGAAGTTAGTGAGGGACTGTCTCAATATGAAATATAACATGGGGTAGAGATTTAGCTTAGTACAAAAGACCTGGGTTTATTCCTCAGTACATAAAAAAAAGATAATATATTTCCTCTAACCTAAAAAAGTACCTTTTCAATTCCTATTAACTCATCTTCCTAGAAGCAAATACTGTTCTAATTTCTGTATTGTCATAAATTACCTCTGCTGATCTTGAACTTTCATAAATATAAGCACAGGATATGTAATTTTAATGTCCAATTTCTCTCACTCAACATAATATTTCTGAAATTATGCTATTGAGGGTCTCTGTAGTTCATTGGTTTTGTTTTGTTTGACTTTTGGGTTTGTTTACTGATATTCCAATGTATGCATATACTGAAATTTCCTCTATGTCTGAGCTTTTGGATCCTACATTTGGATTCTCTAATAAACAAGATCTAGTTTAAGAAAATGGAATAAGGATCACAGGAAGGTGTATGACATCAGATAAGTCTCTGATGCCAGTTAAAAGAAAAGCTTCCTTTCTTTGCCCATGCAGTGACTCCAAGCATAGAAATTTCATCGGCTCTCCAGTTTCACAATGCAGAAGACCCAAGAGATCATAATCATGTCTGTAGACCATTAGAAAGAATATTTATCTGCTTTACTGGAACAAAAAACAAGGGACATTCAAATTCATCCTTCAAATACAACTGAAATGGTACCTCTAGTCTCCGACCTTTCCATAATCCTGAGAGAAAATCTCAGCTCATTTGTGTTTCAATAAAAACCATTTGTGTTCACACAAGCCTTTGTTACAGTTTTTACTAGTCTATATCATATTGGTTTCTTTGTAGAACTGATTCTACTTTCTACCAAAGTAAAGTGAGATTTTCCTCAAAGAAAAGGACAATTCTTTTTTTTAAAGTTGGCTTTGCAACTCTGGTATCCAGTACAGTTATTACACACAAATCTTGTAGATGAATGGGCAAGTAGATAACTGTCCAGATGGCTGGGTGGGTGGATGAATGGGTAGATGAAAGGATGCATGGAACAATGGGAAATATTGCCATGTTGCCTATAAGTGGAACAACTTGTATGGTCTTCAGCAATCTCAAGCAGTATCAGGGTACTACTTGCTCTCTCTGCCACACATTCTCCTTGGTCTTGGAGTTCCTATTGATCTATTCACCATAGGTAAATGCCTGAGTAACATCTAGAGCAGGTGGAACTTTCCTGCCACCTTCAAATGGCTTCCCTGTGCTTCAGCAAACATTTTTTTAAGATCTGAAAGCTGGGCAGAGTTTCAGTTAATCTCTAACCACATAGCACAGAAGTCAATCTGGACCCAGTGGAAATTTTCCCAGTATAAGACAGGCCCCAGTGTGGAGTGAGTGGCAGTGATTCTGCTGCAGCAGGAGGCTGGTTAAACATAGCCTTGTGGGTAACTGAAAGGTGATGTTGAGCCCATTAGAGAGCTTTGTAACACTGCGAATAGCATTTAGTACTCAGCTGTTTCTCACCCACCTCTCAGATGGTCCCAGCAGGAAACAAGTCTGTGCCTGTCATGTTTATAGCTAATTAATGTTTATTTATATTTTTACATAAGCCTTTCACCTGTCATGCTTTAAAATAAATGTTCTGCTCTTCAATTAGAGATTGTCAGAGCAGAAAGGAATCCTGTCTTGTTATGGGTTTAATGTATGTGTGTATAAATGTGTATCAGATAGCAAGATCTTCCCTTCTAAATCTCTTTCTCTCACTCCTCCTGGAAGCTAAAGCTTCCTACTCAGAGATATCCTTTCTCTAGGTTTCAACCATAAGATTGGCCAGGA